>JANHGB010016661.1:0-12382 GCA_026283785.1 Coracopsis vasa
GAAACGATCCCGATCGTTCCCAGGGAAGCGTCGCCGCTCGGGGGGCTCGCTCCGGGCTCCACCTCCCGGTGCTCGCGGCGGCTCCTGCTGCAGCCGTGAGGAGAAACCTCATCGCGTGGTGCAATTAAACAGGAAACGAACGGGGCTCTTTCCCCCATCTCTGTTTAATTTCAGCATCATCACAACGTGTAGGATAAAGTTGGGCTTTAGAGCCCACTTTGTCCGCTGTTCATATTGTAGGTTTTAACGAATTAAAGGGAGTGTTGGTTTCTTTTTGCTTGTAAAACGTGCAGGTAGCTTTCAGAGCCAGCAAAACCCAAGTTGTGAGTTAATCTTGGCCTGCAGTGTAATTTGATTTGGGAGAAAAGGAGCATTAGCAGAGTTTGTAACAAGCCTGGCAAGGCATCACTCAATTTGTTGTGTCGGAGTTGAATGGTTTTATTTCAGCTCATCATTTGAAGGACTTGAGTTTAGGTTCTTTTCTGTTTCAGTGACTTGAGGTCTTTGGTTATTGTCAGTTAGATGCAGCTGCCTATTTAAAAAATGTATTCTTCTTTGCTAAAAGCTTTAAAAATGTTTGTACTTAAAGAATTCCTCTCCTAGAATCTGACTGAATCAAGAGACATAACTGATGTTGTGAAAGAATGAGTCTGGTGCCAGTTGGGCACTTCAAAATGCAGCTTCGTTTTCTTGGTCCAGCTGGGTCCACTGTGTGTCTATGGGAGAAGGAAGCTCTTTAGATGTGTCAGTGGAGTCTGGTTAGAAAGGGAGCGTGTTTCTGCCATTCCATCTGAGGCTATTGAAGTCTCTTTTCTGTGTTCCTGTTTCTCGTATGCTTAAAGTTAACATGCAAATAACCCTTCAGGTTTTGGTCCTGTCCATGGGGATTATGAGGATCAGAGGATCAGTTAATGTGCCTGAGCTTGTTACATTAACTTCATCCAGAAGGTGAAAGTGCTGTTCTGTGTATCTCAGGCTACAGTAACTGAGCAGTGTCTCTGTTTCCATGGGTCTTGGGGAAACCTGAATTCCACTGGATGAAGGGGAATTTTCTGTTGAGGAAAAAAGGGCAACACTTTTATCCTGGATTGTCAGTGTGAGGAGGCCCCATGTGATCACTGCCTAGGACACAGGCACCAGCAGGAGAAGCTATTTGAGACCTGGGGCCAGGAAGCCAAAACCTGTGACCAGCTTGGTCGTGTTGAGGGATTTGCTGCACTGGGATGAACGTGTTGATCTGGATATCAGAGTTATTCTGCTGGGTTTAGAAGGTTGCATGCTACAATGTGAAAAAAACATTATCTTTAGTTACTGCTGGTCAGGATTTCTTCCCAAAATGACATGTGCACTTAAAATGCCCTGGTCACTTCAAGCATTGTGTGGTGCTTAAGAGCAGCAAAGTAGTAGAGACCATGTAAAGAGTTTCTTTGGTCCAGGTGCCTTCTTTAGAAAGCCATTGAGAGTCAAAGTGCTGGAGAAGGCCATTCAGTGGGGAAATTTGGTTTTCCCTCTGTGTGGCTTGAAGGTGAAAACCACATTGGGTGAGAACAGTTGAGTGCTGCACATCACAAAGGTGCTGGCTGTGCTGTGAGCATTTAGGGGTAAGGCTGAAAGGGGTCTACCAGTAGGGCAGAAGCCAGGGTTTGGTGTGTGTTTTATTTTGCCTTGCTTTTGCCTCTGAAGATGGCACAAACAAGGAAATGAGCTGTGTTTGTTCCACGTGCTGTGCTAGCAGAACTGAGAGCATACAGGATTTGAAAAGAAGTCCCCTTCGTGATGCTGTTGGGTTGAAACCTGCAGCTGGCAGTAAAAAGACGACGTTCTGGGTTTCACTTTGAAGGCAAACAGGTAAGGTTAGAATAATTCAAGGCATCCCTCCCATTTTGATGGCTGCAGTGGTGTTGGAGGTGTATCAGTGTTATCCTTTATATGAAAAACATCCAGTTTGGTGGGGATTAAAATACAGGTAGGTTTTGTTGCTTCTATTAACTCGTCAAATACCAGGGTAAAGCGTGAGTCCAATTGCGTGTTAAAATGCCCCAGTGCTTTTTTAGCGAGCAATTTGAATATCTGTGCTCACTTTGGCTGCTGGGGGGGCACAGGATGCCTGAGGATTGCTCTCAAAAGCACACGGATCTTACTTCTGCTTTGTAAATGCACATCGAGCGCCCGCTGCAGCACGCACAGGCACGCGTCTCCTGCCCGTGCACCCAAGTCAGTGCCTCCCTTTGAAGCTCAAGAAGACTTAATGTGTTCTGTAAGTGATCTCCTGCGTCGTTCTCCTCTGAACACTGGGTAGGAACATGGTCTTATTTGTACAGGATCAGGGCTGGAAGCTTCCTAGATCTCCTTCCAGCATGCTCGTGTGACATAGTGAAGGATCTGGCTTAAAATACTTTATTCAGGACAGAGACCTGAGCTTGAATAGTAAAAGACCACTAAGGCTTTAAGAAGCTGCTTGGGACTAATATAAAGAAAGCAGATTCTGACGGGTGGATGTTGGAGGCTTGAAAGTGATGGAAAGACTGGTTTATTTCTCAACAGAAAAGAGATGTCATATGGTTGTTCTTATCTCATCAAAAGGAGATTTAGATTGGATATTGGAAGAAATTATTCACTGAAAGAGTTGTTAAGTGTTGGAACAGGCTGGCCAGGGCAGTGGTAGAGTCACCATCGCTAAAGGGATTTGAAAGGTGTGTAGATGTGGCACTTGGGGACATGGTTTAGTGGTGGACTGGGCAGTGCTGGGTTAACGGTTGGACTCAGATGTGCTCAAAGGTCTTTTCCAACCTAAACGATTGTGTGACTGTGCTGTCCAACAGCCCATCATGGGCAGGAGCCTCTTACACTCAATAAGGTGTGAATAAACCCAGAGACCATCCCACTAGGAAGCAGATGAGGAGCTGAGGACTGAGCAGGTCCAGCTCAGTGGTTGCATGGGGTGGGCAGTGCTGATCTCTAGCAGGTTGTCCTGCAGCTGCAGGTCAGAGTTGCTCAGAGCAAGATGGTGGTTGGACTGTTTAGGGCACACAGAAGCTTGTGTGATGTGATTTAGCAATGCAGCCTCCTTGGTGGAGTGCCTGTGATGTCCTGGGGAATCCCGTGGTTTCTAAAGCAATACAGTTACACAGGAGCATGTGCAGAACTATCCACTTTGAATCACCGTGTAGGGGCTCTCACTCTGTCTTTCAGGACCTCCTGCAGCCCAGGGCAAGGCACAATTGCTATGTTTTCCTGCCCACACCTCCCCCTGCCCTGGCTGACACCTTTTTGGCTTAATTTTGGCTTTGGCCAGTTCAGGATTTTCTCAGCCCAGGATTTCAGAATGCAACTAAACCCCAACTCAAATATTCCAGAGAAATGGGGAATTGTCTTGCCCAAAGCTTAATTGTTTGCACAGTTCCAAGAGTTTGTGCAATTGAAATATTCTTGCAATGTAAAGTTAAAATCAGTGCTAGAGATAATTTTGTTTGTGTATTTACTGATGTTTCCCCATCGGTATTCACAGTATAAATTGGTCTGTTTGCTGCTTTGGACCTCACTTCTGCTGGTGTGATGATAAATGGAACAAGGACAAACTAAGAGCTCTATCCATGGACTTCCTTCATCTAATGTGTGGATTTTAAAAACACAAATTTAGTAAATATTTGAGCTTTTTGTCATTCAATTCCATTCCTATCTTTAGGCCACAAAGCAATGTTCTTAGCTCTAATAAAAGCCACTTGATGAAAAGCTCCCACTCATGCTGTATTTAGTAGAAGGAGAGGAGCTCTGGTTTCATTTTAGGATACATTTCATAAGTGCTAATGGCTTAAACCACTTGTCTCCAGTCAGGAGTTCCACCCTGAAGAGGTCAGGCCAGCTCTAGTCATTAACAGTGTTTGGTTTTCCTTGCTGTTCTTTGGTAACAGCCAGTTAAGAGTAATGGGAGCTACTGCATAATGTAACCCTGAGACCCATTACTGAGAGATGGGAGCTGAGTGCTTTCAGTTAGGAAACAATGAACCAAACAAGGAAAAAACCCCTTTGGAAAGTTCTGTTGTCTTGGAGTTTGCCTTTATTTTGTTGGAGGCATCAGCCCCTCCTCTGCTGGTGCAGGTTTTTGGAAAGCCTCCTCTGCTACCAGGCTGCTTTGCTGTAGTTAACAGAGCTTTGTATTTTGACGTTGCAGAGACCACAGAAATGTTCCATAGGCAGCGGCGGTAAAGAGAGATAGTTCTGGGTAAATGTCAGTGGTGGTTAACACCTCACAGCCACTGTGAGTGCGCTGCAGTTATGTAACTATCAGGAAGGAATTCTGCCAGACTGGGAGCTACTGTTTGATATGGTGAAAGATGAGAAAAGATTTTATGGTATATAAAAACAGAGGGGAGAAGGGAGGAAGGAAGCAGGGAGCTGTGACGCTGTGAAGAAAATCAACCCTTACGTCGATGACATCTCAAGGCATCAAAGTGCTGGAGTAAAGGCTTCACTGGACAGGTCAGAGCTGCCTTTAGTTCACCTCACCACCCTCAGTTCAGGCACTGCAGTGGGAGATGGAAGGACCTGCAGCTTGTCTTCAGACGTTCTTCTGAGTGCTCAGAGCTTTTGGAAACCACACATGCAGCCCTTTAAATTCCTTCAAAAATCCCTATCAGAATCTCTAAGTGGGTATTAGGTATCATGGGAAGTAGGTGTCATGAAGAGAGGTTTTTCCTCTGGGTTGGAAAAGGAATGTAAAAACATCTTTGTGCTTCACAGAAATTCACTTCCTACAGGGTTACTACCACTCCGCTGTACTTGCAGGGTGGTACATTGCAAGGGTAAGTTACTCTGTTCTGCAGTAGTTTGAAGTTAGAAAATAACATTTAATCCCTTTTCTGGGCAGATGCCAGTGCTCAAGGTTGTCCAATGAAACAGAACAATGAGTTGGTATTTATTTCTGGGAAAGTTTTGCTTTTTCACTTTTGCTTTCAATCAAGAAAATGGGAATTTATAGGAGTAGAACAACTGTGTCACAAATGGCTCTGAATATTAAACAAATCCGGTGGTTTTTCTGTCTTTTACAGGTTCACAGGCAGGTATGGACCTAAGTAATCCTCAGGAACAGCCATTGACTGCAGGTACAGTGCTTCAAGTTATGTTCTTTCACCTTTTCTTGAAGAAATTGAAGTTTATATGGAGGAAAATGTCTGCATTGCAGCTTATTTCAATTCCCAGGACAGTGAATAGCACCAGGGCAAAGATGGGTGCTGAAGGCAAAAGGGAAATTGTAGAATTGAAATAAAACTGTGGATATTCAATATAATATTGGAAAATTATACTAAAAGAAGGGAAGGGGGTGGTGGAACTGTAGAGTGGGAAGGGAAGTGTTTCAGGAGAAAGCTGGAAGTTTGGATTAGGGAAGCAAGAATAATGTGATCCTATGTGAGAGTTTGTCCATGACTTTGAGAAGCAAATCCATCCTAATGCCTCTGCAGGCAGAACACTGTGGCCATGATGAGCAGCACCAGGAATTTGCAGATACTTTGAGGGAATCACTTGGAAATGCTCTTGGAGCATAAGTAATTAATTGTTGTGTTGGGGTGTTTTTCAGAAGGACAGGAGGTGTTGACAGACTGTAATCTGAACAAATCCCAGGAAATGGAAAGGATGGATAATGGAGAAGATATGAAGGAACACAATCAGTCTAATGAAGAAATAGAAGGTAAAGTGGAGACTGAATTCTGAAAAAGAATTGCTATATTTTGTCTTTTGAATTATCTGATCATGCTGTGAGAGTGATTAGGAAGTTTACTCTGGATCATGGCTCTGGTTTTCCTGTGTGGCTGTAAAAGGATGTACAATGCAATTACTTTACAGCGTTTCAGCATGCTCTGGAGGAGGAGTAACTGTGTCCCACCAGAGAACCTCATGTGTGTTTCCTAAAGGTCACTTTTACAGAAGCAAGATAAAACCCTGTGCATAAGGTGAGCTCTTCAAAATGTGTTGGAGCATACCTAAAAGTAGTTTGCATATGACAGATGCACTTTTTATTAATGTTGCTGAGCTACTCTGATATCTGAAAAATAACATGCTTTTTGTGTTAAAGAAAGGATAAATTACCTCAAATTCATAGGACAACTCAGCTCTTTAACATTTCAAACTGTGGTAGTAATCCTGTGCTTTAAGCTGTGGATGGACAGAAGGTTGGCCAGTTTACCATGTTGTTTAATTTGAACAGTAAACCCTTCCTATACAGCTCTGAAAGAAGACACAGGTATGAATAAAATATTAAACCAATAGGTACTATTTCTCATTAAAGAGGTCCTATGTAAATGTATATTTATGCATAGCTTTAAAAACTAGTAGCCTATTTTCATTTAATAACTAAAAGGTAAAAGAAGCAGCTCCTGGGTATAGCAGTGTTGCAGCCCCTCAGGGTTCAGGAGCTGTGTAGATGACAGATGTAGAGCAAGACACTTTGAATCCCTTCCTCGAGGTAGAAGCTGCTAAAGTGAAATCACAGCATGCATAAACCTTCCTGCCAGTTAGCTGAGTGTGTTCATTTATGCCAGTTCTCAACCACAAACAGTGAAAGATGCTGCCTGGTGGAGGATGTGGTGTCCATATCCTGGGGAAAAGGCAGGTTCATGTGGCCTTTCAAGTGCTGCATGGCCATGGCACTGTGGCACTGTCAGGACAAATGATGGCTGTGGCTTTGGTCAGCTCTGAGGTAGCATTTATGTATCACTAAGGAATTGTCTCTGTCTTGGATGCCCAAGTAGCTTTGAGTTGTGTCCTGCAATGGGAATGGGATTCTTTTAGACTAACATGAAATGTTCAGGGTTAAACTTTTGCATTATTAAAGATGAAACTTTTTATATTTATTAATGAAGTAGAAAACGTGAAATCCTTGAGGGAAGTGCTGCACTAGCAAGAGCCCATCAGGAGGGAGAAGTTATCTCCCTTGGGTATCTACAACTCTGGTGTCTAGATGAGCTGCACCAGTGCCTGGCCTTGCTTGGCAGTTGGTGCAGAGAGAGCTCACAGGTTCCTCATCAAATCTGGCTGTGTGACAGGGTGAAATGCCTCCTGTCCCCAGAGCAGCTGCTTCTCGGCAGGACTCCATTTATAGTCAGTGGAGAGTAGCTCAGTGTAGATGTCTGCAATGTGGGATCTCGCTTGGGCAGGTGGGTTCTGCTCTGCTTACCCCAAAAAGAGAAGTTTAATGTTTTTATCCACAGAATGTGGATGAGTTTGAGCCTTTTCTACATCCAAGGCACCTGATCTCTCTTTTGGATCCCACAGCACATAAAATCTTTGCCGCCGTGTTCCAGCTATTTGTCCATCCCTTATACCATTCCCACTTGCATTCACTCACTTCCACCTCTGCTTCCTCAGTCTCCCTGCCCTTCCCTGTCCCCTTCCTCCATCCCTAAGCTCTGCACGGAGGAAGCCAGGAAAGGGTTTCTTTCACAACCCACTCCAAGAGGAACTGGGAATATTGACCATCCAAGAGGAATTGCTTTAGCTTCTCCCCACCTCCCCATTCCAGGAGCACTGTCTATTCTGCTCGCCCACACAGCATCATGGCATCAAGCAAGTCTCTTTTTCCATTCCTTGACTGTCCTATGTTACTTTCAGCACCTTTCCTCAGGCTCTTTTCCACACACATATGTCAGGTACAACTCTGACACTTGTGAGAGAGTGTTGATGCTGACACTGCTCTCGTACCCCATTCATTGTTTTACATCACTGCTGATCTCTTACACTCTCTTTGCAATTTGTTCTGGAATGCAAACACTGAGAATTCACATCTCAAAGATAACACTGTAAATATCAATAAAACCTCATTTCCCTCGGATTGTCTCCCTTACCATGAGAGCATTCCTTCATTATAAAGTGAGAATGAACCTAGTACCGTGGTGCTCAATTCTTAGATTCTCACTGTAGGAATAAAGACACAACTGCTGGGAGAAAGCTGTTGGAAATGCACAGAAAAGCTGCATTTCTCAGTGTGAAATGGCACAAACTAAAATCCATGCAGTGTTTACTCCATTGCTTCACATACAGCTCTCCACAGTCATTCTGATACCGGAAGCACAATAAATCTGATATCTTTACGTGTGCTGAAGTCCTCGAGGCTGTGTGAGCAGCAGTAGCTGTGTCTAAATTCCTGACAGAGCCAGGATGCTAAGATTCCCAAATAATCTTAGTTTACATGTCGTGCCTACTCAAGAGTAGGAGCAGCTCCATTAGGAGCAGTGCTTGTGGCTCAGTAACTATCTGTTGTGCTTCTGGATAAGAGGAGCCATGCTCTGGTGGTGCTGCCCCGGTGGGAGTGTGATCTTTCAGGGTCACTAACCCTGCTACAAATGAGTATGGAGTATTCTCTGGAATCACAGGATAGCAATCTCAGGATGGGTGGTGGCTCTTGGGAAATGGGTTATGTCCTATGTGCACCTGAAAAGTCTGTCTCTTGAAAAACCTAAAAGCTCTACTTGTTCCAGGTGTGATCACTAATACCCTCCTTACATGTCAGATTTATAGAGAAGTCTTGCAAAGGTGTTGGTGTGGTTCTCATAAATGTTAATCCTGGTATCCATGATCCATCCCTTTTGTGAGTAAGCAATTCCACTTCAGCATCCTCACAATTCATTGCAGATGACAGCTTGCAACACTGCAAACTCTTTAATCCCAAATCCTTGCATGAGCCGTGCCCACAGGGTTTGTTCCATCTGCTGAAGGTGAGACCACTGACTAAGAGAGAGATCAAGCATTTGATAACCTGGTTTCCACTGCCTTAATATGTCTGTAACGTGTTTTTCTTCAGCACAATGATGTGTTTTTTCCATGTTTTGCCTGCCATTCAGTAGTGATCTTCCATTCCTTGGACTATACACTTTTTGTGAAGCTTCTATTATTAATGGCTGATGCTCTAAATACACTGTGAGCTTTATAGCATCATAGAATGGTTTAGGTTGGAAGGGACCTTAAAGATCATCTAGTTCCAACCCCTGAGACTTTAAGCAGAAGTTGGAGCTTGGTCATATCTAGATGTTGTCTGACTCTAGTTTGGTGGGGGTTTATGCTAAAGCTGCAGGAAGTGGTACTCTGATCCTTTCAAAAGGCTACAGAAACTTCATAAAGGCACTCAATAATGCAGAGGCTTCAACCTGTCCTGCTTTTGAAAGGACTTCAGCCATGCTGAGTGCTAAGTACAGGGCAAACAATTAGGCAGAAGGCTGGAGTAATATGTTAATTAAAAGCCTGCTGGAGAACAAGGAGGGAAAAAAGAACCCCCCCCCCCTCTTTTTGCCTCAGGGGAATGAAGCTGCATGCTGTGGTGCACATGGTGCACGCTTGCCTGCCACCATAAAAATACACTGTTCCCATGGTGCTTCCTGTGTCTGGGCTGAGAAGAGGCAAACCCTGAGTCAGAAAGGGGAGGAAGCACTGAATTTCTCTGGTCTTTTTACGTGTCCCCAACACTGTTACCTTTGGTGGCCATAGATGAAGCATCTTTCATTTAAAAATGAAAGAAAAAGGCCACGTTCTTCCCTATGGGAGTCAGAGTCAAGTTTAATTATGTCTAAATTCCCTCATCTGTTGAGGCTGCTGATTTTGGGGGTGTTCTGAATGTTAGTGAGCTTTCCTGGTTATGAACTAAAAAGCAATAGAAGCCACATTCGTGGTTTCTGGATGCCGACTTCTGCTGCTTTTAGGTGCATGAAAGGGGAGGTAAAAGACTGAAGGGAGGCAGGAGGGGATGAAAAGCCCTCGCCTCGGTGCACTGAGGTTCCAGTGGTGCTGCTCACACACACGCACTTATCTGCTCGAAAAGGAAGTGCCGTTTTTTATCAGCTATTACATCTCTCAAGCCCAGATCGAGCCCCGCTGCTCATGGGACTCAGGGGTTATCTCACAACATCAGCAGTACCGTGCTGCAGAAGTACACTTAACAGGGGATTTCTGTAAGTGTTAAAACCAGGCAAGGAGTCTGTGCTGCTCCACTGTGTCAGGCCTCTGCTTTGGTGGCTACACATGAACCCAGAGTTGTGTCTGAGTCTTATCACCAGAAGATCCTCTTGACTTTGTTTTAGCTCTCTGTACTGTACCAGCAGCAGCAGGAATGCACCCAAGAACATTCAGTGACATCAACAGTGGGTTGTCTCACCGCAGCCTTAAGTGACTGACATCAGCTTGGCCTATCCTGCACGATGGGAAGCCCAGAGCTGATCCAGGAACTTGGATATTCTGATGGCCTTGAAACAGTCAGAAAAATGCAGCTATTTCTTATTCCAATTAACCCATCTTTGTCAGCAGAAAATTGAATTTGCATGAGGGATATCATGAAATCCCAGACTGGTTTAGGTTGGAAGGGACCTTACAGCTCATCTAGTTCCAAGCCTTCACCTCTGCTCTGAGTTTGGGTTTGGTGGACAGGCCTGGACATTACTAAGGAAACACTGAGTGGACACATGTGCTCCTGGAGAAGAGCAAAAAGTAAATCACAAGTATTTAATTATGAAACCCTACATTTGGAGTGAATGTCCTTGTAATCTCAAATTCAAGTCTTGAAATCTAGTTATTTACTACAGACAAATAGTTTATAGTTGAATCAAATCAATACACTTGGTTTTGTGAAGTTGATATTGTTTGAGGAATTGGAACAACTTCTTTACCAATCTCTTGTCTTTAGTTAAAACTCCATTGAGATTGATCACAGATTTCCGTGTTCTTCATATTATTAGACTATATTTTTTTCATATGATACTTTTTTAGTATCAAACACAAGAGGATGGTGGATTATAAAGAAAAGGCTGAATGAAACTCTTCAACTTCTCAGCTTTGAAGTTCATTTGCAGAAGCAGTTGACCAGAGAGGCTCGTGCCTGAGTGGTCACATTAGTAATAGGTCCCCTGATATAACTAATGAAGGTGATTATCTGAATTTAACATGTGGCCTTTCTCAGTCTGACTGTTGGATCCAGATGTTCTCTGATTAAGTGTCTAATTGCAGCCTGATTTAACGGCTGTGGTTGTATGTGGCTTTCTGGACTTCAGGAATTGTCATTTTAGAAGTGTTTTCTGTGAGTGCGGTTCTCTTCCCTGGGACAGAAGGGAAGAACTCGTTCAGTTTCATATTCTTATGTGTGGCTTTTTTAAGAGGGAGACTTTCAAGCTCTTGAGATTTGAAAGGGTGATGTTAAGAGGTGTCAGAAATGAACCAAGATTCATCTGGCCTTTGGAAAAACTGGCTGCTGGGGGCCTGGGGATGTGGGGTGGCATTCCCCTGATCCTCTGTGCTCCAATATAGCCAGTTGAGGAAAACCAGCAAGCTGTCGGTGCCTGTTGTAAGTAAAAACCCCCCAGATTAAAATCCTGTGGGAATTTCAGCATGGCACTGACCACATCCAGCCCCTGGTCACATTGTCTCAGGTGATGGCATTCTGCCATCTGTAGCATCAGTTAAATGCCCTGAGCCATGGCCTGGGGCTGTGGCGTTGTCCTGCTCAGCTCCAGCTTTGGTAGTGCTCCCTTTGGAGAACATGTTTCATTTCTCCCTATTTCTGTTAGTAGAACTTTAATTACTGTAGCAACATTTTGAAAGAAAGTAAAATAATTCCCACTCGATGATTATTAGGCAGAAATTGGGAAAAGATAGGAAATACTGGGTGGGAAATGATAGATTTATAGAGGAATA
Source organism: Coracopsis vasa (assembly GCA_026283785.1). NCBI lineage: Eukaryota > Metazoa > Chordata > Aves > Psittaciformes > Psittacidae > Coracopsis > Coracopsis vasa. The sequence goes on from JANHGB010016661.1 coordinate 11,668, forward strand.
TGCATAATTCCAAGAAAAATCTTTGTCTTTGAATACGATGCTTTAAGAACCAGTTACGATTCAAGTTTCCTGGCTCACATGAGCTTGGAGATGATTCATGTTGTTTGGTTATGTTTTATTGAGTTTTGCTTGTAATGAGCTGTACAACTAGAGAAATTATTCTGTGTTCTAATGCTAGAGAGACCCTGGTACTAATGAAGTAGAAAATACGCATCCGACCACTTGGAAAATGATGCCTGGGTCAGGTTCTCTTTTTTCCTTTCCAATTCTCAGTGCTGCATTTCAATTTTGTTTGTTTCTATTTTTGTTTCAAGTCACAATAAACCCAAAGAAACACATTACCACAGAGTATTTTTAGAGTGAAATTTCCACCAGGTGCGTACCACACGCGTTCGTTTGGGAATTACCACCCAAGGGTGCTTCATACAGTATCTATGCAACACGGTGCTTGGGTGTTGTACAAAATGGAGACTGAATAACAGTACTGGAAGGCACAAAGATAAAATAAGGCAAATATAGAATCCCAGACTGGTTTGGGTTGGAAGGGACCTTAAAGCTCATCCAGTTCCAACCCCTGGCCATGGGCAGGGACACCTTCCACTAGAGCAGCTTGCTCCAAGCCCCTATGTCCAACCTGGCTTGAACACTGCTAGGGATGGGGCAGCCACAGCTTCTCTGGGCACCCTGTGCCAGCGCCTCAGCACCCTCACAGGGA
>JANHGB010016661.1:12482-23184 GCA_026283785.1 Coracopsis vasa
GGATGGGGCAGCCACAGCTTCTCTGGGCACCCTGTGCCAGCGCCTCAGCACCCTCACAGGGAAGAACTTCTGCCTACTTTGTCCAAGTATTATTTTTAGTAAGTGGAGGCAGTGAAATCTGTGGATTTCCAGTGATTTCCTCAGTAGAACAGAGGCACTGGATGCCACACTTGGGATTTTTGGTGATGAAGACCCAAATAGGCCAGGCCTGGTGCTGTACTCACTGTGTGTTGGAGCACATGGTTATTGCCACTATGTCTTTGCCACTGTTGTGGCCACTGCTGTCTAGCTGGAAGCTGATAGTGCTCCTGGGTGATTGCTCCCTCCTTTGATGGCAAACAAGGATTCATAAAAGCTTCAATCTCATAAAAGTATTGTTGCACTTGTAAAAAGGGAGCTTATCACTGGAGTCAGTGTGAGAAACAAGGCCAGGTTGGGCCAAAGAGCCTGGAACTCCTTTTGCTTCCCTAGAATTGAACTCTGCAGTGGGGTGAGACAGATATGGAGAAAAGTTCCCTTATCTCTGTGTTGCCTCTATTAAAACCCCAACAATCTCACATTGCTCTTGTGTCACTTCACATGTTATAATTCCCCGTTATAGTCTTCAGATGTTCAATATACACATGTATGTGTGTGTCCTTGTTTTCTTAGTATTTAAGGAAAACCCCTTAGAGACAGCATTGCTGATTATTTTGATGTTTGTCATTCTGATGCAAACTGCAAACCTCTCTATATTCATTAAGGAACAGGGTTGGGTTTAATTCATGGCAAATCTTCCCCCCGCAGTGTGTTAATTCCATGGTAGAGGTGTTTATTCTGACTCGAATCTGAAAACTCTGCTGCCTTTTTCAGTTTCCACACGTAGGGCTGTTGTGTTTCAAGCTGCCTTAGGTACAGGAATCTCACATCCTGGCAGGAGAGCAGCTCTAACAGGACTACGCTGGGTTTGGGCTTTATACTGCTGTTTCTGGGGATGATTTGTGGAGGGAACAGTGCTGAATCCAGCAGTTAATACCTGTCAAATCCAGGTAGGCACCAGAATCCTTCAATATGTGCCTGTATCGACTCCCTTCTTGTTCTTTGGCATCTGACTCCTATTAACAGCTGTCAAAACCTGGTAAACTATTTATGTGCTTTCACAATTTGTTTAATTGCATAGTTAGGAAATGGCATACAAGAAAAGCTTTCCCTTTTTCTTTTCCCCCCTTTAGTCTGCCTGAACATCTGTAGCATTAGGGGCTCATTATCTCGGAATTGGCACAGCAAATCAGCAGCAGCATTAAAGTGCCACATTAAGATGATGAAGTTTCTTTGTTACCCAGCTGACTTTTTGCATGTGCTGAGGATTTCACGATTATGACCCCGCTCCTTGTAAAACACTTGAGTAACATCACCCTTTTGTGCTGTTCTCTTTAATAGCTTCTGCTTTATATTCTTTGTGCTTTTCAGAGCACTGCTGGTAAACTTTGCTTAACAACAGGACCAAACTGATGTTCTTTTCTCTAGGTTTGATGCCAAGGTATTGGGTTAAATATAGGAATTGGGGGGTTTTCCTTCCAGGGCCTCCTCCTGGGGGGAATAGCCGAGATAATGCTCTGGCCTGTCCTATTTGCTGCTGGTGCCTCCTTTCTTTAGTCATATGTTTTCTAACATACACAAGCACTGTTCATGTGGTGACTCAGTCTGCAGTTGCCACCACAGCTTTATTTTGGATTTTTTCCAGAACCCATTGTTTTTACAATGTTTCAGGTGAAACAAAAATATTACTCTGGAGTAATGCCTTTCATCTTGTAATCATCTCCCCAGGAAATGAAACCATGTGCATCAGCCTTAACACATCACACTGGTGCTTTGTTGTGTCAAATCCACAACAGGGCTTTGCTGTACTGTTATTACCTTCCTGAGCTGCCTCAAGAAAAATAGTTACCTGGGCTTGCACACCGTGAATGTTTTTTACCTCTTACGAGCTCTTTACTTTCCTAAGCAGGGGAGAGATGATAGCACTTCTTTTGTTCAACTGGGGGAGCTTTGTGTGTGGTGGTGGGGATAAAGGTGGTTTTCCTCAGTCAAATTTCCTTGTTTTGCTTGAAGTTACAGCCACTTTCCTCTTGCCGAAGGTGGACCCTGATCTCTTTGAAATATGAGTTGATATGAGTTTTGAGTGACAGATACAAACCTTTGCACACAGCTGCCAATCTCCTGATCTCACAGGGTTCCCTGTGCTGCCAGTACACAGAGCAAAAGTCAGGGCTGCAAAGGGCATTTGGTTGCTTCAGACCTCTGCAGCTACTTGGTTCTCTGACCTGTACTGAGTTGTCCTTTCTTCTGAGTGCTTTGTACCAAAGCTTCCTTTTGTCATGCTCTCAGGAAGGTAGACTCTAAAGAATAACAAGAGTGTTAGGGGCAAAAAGCCCAACCCTTCTAACACCTATTTGGTTAAAAACCCACCTCTTCCCTCATTCTTTCTGTTGTTCTCAGTCAACAGAAGGTGAGATTTTTCTATTGAGGTTCTCCAAATGCCTACATGGAAACTGAAAAGCAATGGAGCTTTGGTGGGATGCCACTGCCAGCTGAAGCAGGGGTGAGCGTTGTAGGGGGAGGCTGTGGTGGGAAAGCCTTGCTCAGAACTGGGGTGCATCCTTTTCTGTTGCTGTCAAAACACACAAGTATCATCAGCAGTCAGTGATGTGGAAAACACAGAGGTACTTATTTTCCATGGGGGAGCTGTAGGATGATTTGCCCAGTTTGTGCCAGTTAGTAAGTGCTTGCCATGAGGAACTCAAACTGGTGTTCGTGCTACGCTACAGGAACACTGGCAGCACTGTAAAAGAGTGAAAACCTGTGAGCTTGTGGTGAGAAACAGCAGAAAACGGTAGAGAAGGCTTCTCTGGTCCTCCAGCACTAAGCAACTGCGTTTGATGCAGACCAAAGGTGAGACGTTAAGTAGAAAGTGGGAATTGAAATTGCTTCTGAAAGCACCACCAAGGTGCAGCTGCAACGTGCACTTCCTTTCACCATGCTCTGCAGGATGTAGCAAATTGATTTGGAGCTGCCTCCTTTTGAGAGGGAAGAAAGACAACCAGCAAACCTTGTTTTTTTGGAGGGGAAAGAGATTCTGCTGAAAGCTGCTTTCAGGAATTGGTAGGAATTTTTCCTTAGAGTAATGGAAATGGATGTATAAACTAATTTGAAGGAGTCTTCAAAGCAGGATCACTGTTGCACCCTCGGACATAAAGTTGGCAGCAAAGGCACCTGCAGAGGAAACCCTGTTTCAGTGGAAGGAGGAATCATAGAATCATGGAATGGTTTGGGTTCGAAGGGACCTTAAAGATCAGTCCCAAAGCCAAACTCTGAAAACCATCTGAGATAGGGGGATAAAACCACACAGAATGGGTGGAAAAGCCACCCTGATGTGGATATCATCATCTAGGGAGAGCACCGAGAGGAATCTTGGAGGTTTCCACACTACTGTGGATTCTCACACAGGCCGAAGACATTACCACCCGCTTGTTTCTTCTGCCTCCTTTCAACCCAAAGTAAGAGATTGGCTGGGCTTAGTGCAAACATCTGGGCTCAAGGAGGGAATTTACCACTAAAATATAGTTAAAAATGTTGATTTCATAAAGCATGCCTTGCCAGATCTTTATTTTTCAGGACTGCTTTCATGTTGCCACCTCATTTTCGCTGTTACCCATTGTTTGTTCTCTGCATTTGATGTGGTTTATTACTCAGAACCAGAGTTAATACATATTCAGCAGTCCATGGTCTGTACTTTGGAGAAAGGACAAGTGATTCAGTGCCAGATTTAACTGTCTAACCCTCAGTCTGAGAGAGGAGCAGGTGGCCAGGATAGCCAGTACTTTCAAACAGGAAGCTTTGTATTTGATCTCTTGGTGCTTCTCTTCAATTGGGAGCTTGAGGCATAACCTTCAGCTCTTGTCTGGATGGAAAAGTCAGCTTTAAGCAGAAGGAAAAGCTATCCTGTCTTTTAGTAAGGATTTGTATGCAAGTGCTGGTGATGCTGGAGTTAATGATGGAAAGGAAATTCAACAGCAGAACTTGGGAATCATCAGGTGTTTATATAGTGGGACCAAGATGCAGCATTACTGTTAGTAAATTACTGGCTACGTGTTGCGTTTGCCTCTTTGTCATGAAATAATAGTCATTTAAGGCAATGGCTTTGTTTTCTCTGGACGTGGCTCCAGAACCAGGAACCTGTCTGAAGGCCACGGATCTTCACGAGTCCTTAGGTTCTTTCCCATGTACTTGCAATATGACTTTGGGCAAATCTTTTCCTGTTTCTGGGATGCATTTATTTATCAGGAAATCACCTTTCAGGCACCAGAGGTTCCATGGGGAGATATAAATATCCCATTTAATTTGTGTCTTTCTAGATTTCCAATTCACAGGAACAGCCTGGATAGTGCCCTGTCATTGCAGGAGTTTATATTGTGATATACTTTGTATAGTAGAAGGAAATTATCCATCAAAGGTAAATAAGAGGCAGGTCAATGTTTTTAAAGGTTCTCTCACTGTGAGTATCACAAAGTGTACGTGACCCATGGAGATTCAAGTCTCAATTGCATTTCATCTATGAGGGTTTAAGTAAAACTTTTAGGAAGATTGATAATGTAATTTGCTGTAATACTTGGTTTTTAACTAAGATACTTCCTTGTGCCTAAAGATGAGCATTTTTCACTTTTGTGCTTTGTTTTACCTGCAGATGATGTGGTTAAAGTGAAAGGTGAATACAGTGAAAGAGAGGAGAGTGCTTTACATTCAGAGCCAATGGAAACCCCGGAAGAATCTGAGCTGCCTTACACCTATCCCAGAGAATATAATGAATATGAAAGCATTAAACTGGAAAGACATTCGGGTTCATATGACAACATCAGGCCAGCTAGTGGAAAAATGACTTGTGATATCTGTGGATTAGCATGTATTAGCCTCAATGTCTTGATGGTTCATAAGCGTAGCCACACTGGTAAATATCTCTCTATTATTCTTGTAAGAGCTGAATACTGAATTGTTTGTAATCTAGACTATTTCTTTTTATCAAAGGATACTAAAATCAGGACTTCCTTCTTCTGTCCTTGATGCCACACATGATCTGTAGCAAGTTACTCACTTTTCTGTGCCTCACTTTACCCCCTTTTCCTCTTATCAGGATCAATTGTCAGTCAAAGTGTGTTTGTGGGGCATTTTAAGGATTTTGGATGAAAGGCACTACGTAATTGAAGTATTTTAGACACAAAACACAAGTTAGATTGGTTTTGTGCTGCCGTTTCCAGTCTGTGTGTGTATTTCTCTTTGTGCTATACTTTGGCAACAAACCAGTGAGCATCTTGGGTTTCAACGTGCAGTAAGATAAGCCCTTTTTTTCTAAAAGTTGCTAGCTTGTTGGAATCAGCCTCCTCCAGAACACTTATTTCCATGGAAAAACTGTACAGTGTTTTCCATAGTCTACATATGTTACGAGAAGCTCTGCCACCAGAGCTGCAGTAACTCCCACTGAAGTCAACGGAAGGGCTCTGTGTGTTTCTATAGAAAGAAATTGATCCAGTATCTCATTCTTTCCCCTTCCAAAAAGGAAAGGGTGTGAGGATAAACATGATACCCACATAACCATTAAATGTCCTTTTTTGTATGTCATTTTAAGGTGAACGGCCATTCCAGTGTAATCAGTGCGGAGCTTCCTTTACTCAGAAGGGAAACCTCCTCCGCCACATTAAACTACACACAGGGGAAAAACCTTTTAAATGTCATCTTTGCAGTTATGCCTGCCAAAGGAGGGATGCGCTAACAGGTCACTTAAGGACACATTCTGGTAAGTGACTTCAAAGGCACTTCATGTGTTTTAGATGTGTGTCACTAGGACACGAGGCGTGGAAAATCAAGAGTTCATCAGCAAAGTCGCCTCAGCCGGTCTGGTTTTGAGGAGTCAGCAAATAGCAGTGAGCACTCACCTGCCTGCTGTGCTGATGGAACCATCTCAGGACTTGGCTCCACTCTTGAAGCACAAGGAGGGCACAGGGAAACACGCTGTGTGCTGTGACAAACCAAACCTCCTCGCACAAAATAACTCCTTGGTGTTTCCAGAGTGGAGCCAGCTAGGCCAGCTAGCTCCATATTTGAAGAGTGCGTTGCTGCAATTTCCTTCTGTTCCTATCCTGAGCTGGTAGGAGAGCTCTAGGAGCATCACTCAGGACAGCATGACCTTATTGGCAGTTAACACCTTGCTGTTGTGTAGTGCCTTTCATCTGAATGTCTTAACATGCTCAACAAATGCCAGGGGTTTTTCCCAAGACTGGTAGTGTGTTCTGTCCATTCTCCAGATGGGAGAAACAGAGGCACAGAGTTGAGGTGACTTGAATAACAAGCTAGGTATAAATTGATTAGTGTTAGTTCCCCCAGAGCCAGGCTGTGCTTTCTCTTTGATTTGTGTATAACCTGTGTTATACAGGGACCTAGACACAAAACAGTTATTCTAAATGATAGATGTTATCTCTGTACTGCATTTTACAGGCAAAAAAGTTCAACCTCACAAAGAATCAAAGTTAAAAATGAGATTATCTGACATGAATAAATGAGTTTAATTCTGGTTTAATCAAGCCCCAGCACAGCAGTGGTGACTGCTCCCCACCAGCACAACTCTAAAACCATCATGCTTCAAACACGTCATGCGGTTGTCGTGACTGAAGTCTGCAAGAGCTGGCTTGTCAAGTGGGAGAAAGAAAATCTCTCCAAGTGTATCACATCAATAAGTGAGCAATTGCATTAGCAGCAGGGAGCACAGTATCCAGTGCAAGGCTAGTTGTATTTGTGCTGTACAGGGCTGATATTTTGCCTGTGTTAGAAGATGTCTGTTCACAAAACAGTAATGAGACAGTTTAGAAGGTGCTGCCAGTCCTTCTCTATGAGGCACTGGGAAAGGCTGTGTGAGTTTCAGGCAGGTTTGCTTTAGCTTAAATGAATTAGGAACATCATTCACTTTACAATATGAGTCTTTGGAAATTAAATGAACCTCACATATAGTTTTGAGTTCGTTTAAGTTCTTCAGTTTCATGAAATCCTTGAAAGAGTCTGTATAGGCAGGAGCTAGGTGAGGCAACTGGGACAGCAGCAGCCCTGGTTTCCAGCAGGACAGTTGCTCTTCCCTAAGGAAGTTAGGTCAAGAAAGGCCATCAGCTAGAGTAAAGCTCCAGGAACCTGAGCTCCTAGGAACAGGCTCTAATCCTAAATCCTCTTCTTTCCTGGTGCTGAGTTTAGGGGATGAAGAGGAACTCTGTGCCTGGTGGGTTGCACCCTTGTGTAACCCTCATTTTTTGATGATCACAGTGCTCATAAACTTAACAGAAGCTTAAAACATTTTCCAAGAGCTGACTGCATACTATTAGTAATGATACACTTGAACACCACTGTTCCAGGAGTCTCTGATGTTTATTTATGCTGCACTCTTCCTTTTCTAGTGGAGAAGCCATACAAGTGTGAGTTCTGCGGGAGGAGCTACAAGCAGAGGAGCTCGTTGGAGGAGCACCGGGAGCGGTGCCGTACATACTTGCAGAACGCTGGCATGTGTGAGCCTGGTGAGTGTGTCATACTGCAGTGGCTCTGGGGGGTAGCACATCACAGTGCTTTAGAAAAGGGCATCTGGTAAGCTGCTAATGGACAGCCTGAGAACAGTTTTTACTCCAGTCATTTTCAGGAACCTAAAGGGCTATAACATCTCTGGAAAGGGTCTGGTTTAATGCATCCCTCAGGCAACTAGTTAAAGAATGCTTTTGTTGTAATCACTTTTTCATTTCACAGTTACTTTGGATAAAACATCTAAAACACCTTGCACACAGCATTTCTGTAGGTGACACTCACAGTAAGTTCAATTATTCCTACATTACTGCTATTTCCTGGCTTATTTTATTGGCTAAGTTGGTGCCTATGGCTGTTGACAATACTTGTTCACGTGTTTCAGTCCATGGTCTGCCTGGAGTCTTCTCTTCTCCAGGCTGAACAAGCCCAGCTCTCTCAGCCTGGCTTCAGAGCAGAGCTGCTCCAGTCTCTGGAGCATTCATAACTTGAAGGACTCGAGCTTCCTAGTTTTGAGTTTGAATTTTCTTTCCAAGGAAAAGGTTAAACTGAGTTTTCAGAGAAGAAAACTAAAATGTAAAAATACACTTAGAGAGATGACAACATTTACTAAAGCCCTTGAATAATGGCATTAACTTAAAAACTGTATTTAATGAGATGATTATCAAGCAAGGATTGTGCAGGCTTATCACAAGCCAGGCCTAAAAACCAGTGTGAAGATCCTATTGATACACAACGGTAACCATGTGGGTACAAAAGTCCTTACCCTGTGCAGAGCGAGTAGGTTGGTGTGTCAGGCCTTAGGTCACATGCACGTACACAAGCCTCCATAAAGAAACAATGATTCAAAGAAGTCTGAGGTTTATAGTTTTCCATGGACTATTTTCTTTTCAGCAAATGACATGTTTTTGTAGTAAAATTAAATGATGATCAGAGCATCAGCAAGTTTTGGGTTTCATGAGAACCTATACACGCTGTAACTGTGGTTTGATGGTGCAGCCCATACTCCCATGATGGCAATCACTCAGAGATGTCCATACCATGTGAAAATGGAAAACATGATACCTACTACAGATTTATGCTTTGAAATGTTCTTCATGGTTGATATTCATTTCAGAATAGCAACATTTCACTTATCCAGAATATGCTCTGTGTACTTTCTGCAGTGACACAGAGGAAATGTGAATTTCCAGTACGACATAATGTACCCTCTGCCTTTAAGACTTTGCATCTTAGAAATACAGCCCTGTTTTTAGTGGAGCAGTGAGGTTTCTGACAAACAGGAACCTCACTCTTGCTGAGGCATTTCCATTCCATTCTCTGGTATCAGCACTCTGTTAGATGACAGAGCCCGAGCGTGGGAAGGCGGGAAAGGGCCTCAGGAGCTCATTTAGTGCTTTTGATTTGATTTTTTTCCCCTAAATGTAGCATTTTGTGCTTGTGTTTAGTGAGCATTTGTTTTACTTTCTGACCATTCCCCTACTTATCCACATCACTTTGAATTGGGGAACCTCCCTGAAGTCCTTGCAGCCTTCTCTTGTGGAGCCATCTTGAAGCTCAAGCACACCCTCCACGCTGTCATCCAGTAATTCATTACAATATCAAAGAGCACCAGTAGTAACCATTCTATTTACTTTGTAGTGCAAGGTTTGCATGTTCCAGATGTGGAAATATCTCTGAACAAAGAGTTTTATGTAACAATATTGTCAGAGCGTTGCTCAGCCCCTGATAGCAATCTCTGGTGGCATCGTTCTCATTGCACAAGAACCCACCTCTCTGTTCCACTCTCCAGTATTGAGTGACCACATAGAAATGCTACAGGAAGCAATGCCTCTAATTTGAGCTCTGCTTTGTGCCTTAGGGGTTTGTTAGCAATGCCCACATGTTCTAAAAATGACACTCACATTTCTGGGGTGACAGAAACCACACCATGGAAACAGTTGAGTAGAAGTTAAATCATTGTGTGTGTTCGTGCCCTGGGCTGGAAGGAGAGTATCCGCTCTGTATGTCTGCAGAGTGACATGGTGGTGAGGTGACAGCACTGTTTGGGGGAGGTGGCTCATCCCCCAGTCATTACAAGGAAACATAAGTAGTCATTCATGTAGATTTAGATTAGATATTATCTAATTATATTATTATTATTAGATTATTGGCAGGGAGATTGAGATGAGCTCTTAGGCAGAAGCTCTTCCCTGTGAGGGTGCTGAGGAAGGTGTCCCTGCCCGTGGCAGGGGGTTGGAACTGGATGAGCTTTAAGGTCCCTTCCAACCTAAACCAGGCCAGGATTCTATGATTCATGTCGAATCACATCTGCACAGAAATTTTCTTCTGGAAATGCTTTATAAAGAGAAGCTCCCAACTGCAGTGTTCACAGCACTGAGGTGGGCAGCAGTGCCCTGAAGCACCACAGACACCTCTCTGGTGGTGATGAGGAGAGGCTGTAATCAGTGTTAGCTGAGTAGGAGGCAATGCCCCAGATTTAAAAGCAGTCAGGACACTGGAACTAAGCCCCATCCTGCTACTGTGAGAAATAATGTGGTATTGGTGGGTCAGGTAATTGAAGAGGGAGACAGGGCCTGATCATTTCTCTCTGAGAAGTCTTTAGAGAATTTTGAGTGATTAAAACCAATGTTTCCTAAATACTAAATATTGTTCTTGGACTGTTTAATAAATGATCCAGAAGAAAGAGGTGGGGGAGATAGTTTTAAGTTCACTTTTGGGTAGAGAGCTGTGTTGTGGGAGGGAACCAGTGTAACCACCTGTGTGTCAGTGAGAGCAGAGACTGTTTGCCTTAGGGTGCTCTATGAAGACGTTGTCAAAGACCTTTTGTGGCCCATAAATGGAGATGATTTTCTTTTCTTGAGGAAAAAACTGGCTGTTAGCAAGGAGCAGGAAATCTGAATGGGAAAGAAAAGACTCTCAGCCTTTAAATAAAATAGCAGAGAGACATCAAGCTGGGAGACTGATAATTACAGATGTCCCAGAACATCTTATGTAGGTCAGTAGTTACTGTCTCCTCAGCAATCTCCTCTGAGTAAAGACTCTTGTTACCTCTGCAGGAAGCTGCTTGCCTGCCCTCTTGACACTAATTTAATGACGTTCCCTTGGTGGCACTTAA
>JANHGB010016663.1:486-13513 GCA_026283785.1 Coracopsis vasa
GTACTGGTTATCAAAACCTTCATACCAAATGTTTTCCATTGATGATGAGTTTAAAAATGTGTAATTGTAAATTACCAACTGTACCAAAACCTGTAATAGAACTGTCAAGTAGAAATTTACAGACTCAAACCTTGAAGTACAAATGAATTGACAGAGTTTCTTTTTCCAAAGTGTGAGTTGCAAGGCATGTACACAGTTCACTGGCACGTAGGCACACTATTCATTGCAAAACTCTACCCGAAGTAGCAGGAGGCCAGTAACGGAGCAAGTATTCACACTGGGCCAGAGCCTGTCCTTGTGGAATTTTGTTAAGAAACCCTAACAGTTCTGCTAACAGTTATTGACCAATGAGCAGTGTGTGAGACGCTGTGGTGAAAGCCCTTCTGCCACCCTCAACCTCAGTATCGCAGAGCAACACGGCAGAGTTTACAGAGCCACTGCCTTGGTAACTGGACAGTTATAACAGAAATCCCAATGCTGAGCTCAGTCTGACAGAGTACAGCCTTGTCCTTCACATGAAGACAGAAAATGTTACTTGGTTTTGATTGTCTATCTCTGATGTTTCGTATTACTTTACAACTTTTTTGAATTTTGCATAAACCTAACCTGAAACATGGCCCATAGATTTACAAAATAGTGAAACTGCTTAGATCAAGTCACAGCAGCTACTCACTTCATGTTTGTGAGAATTTGTATTTACAAGGGCAACTCTTTAAGCTTCTTAAGGGTAAGAAATGGATAAGACCTGTGGATAACATAACAGCTTGCTAATCCTGACACATTCGGGTGGGGAATGAAAGGGGGAAGGCAGGATGTCAGAAGTGAGCAGGACACCCTTAGGAAACACCCTGCAAAACAGGTATTCTTATCATAGAATCATCATAGAATGGTTTGAGTTGGAAGGGACCTGAAAGATCACCTAGTTCCAACTCTCCTGCCATGGGCAGGAACAGCTTCCACTAGACCACGTTGCTCAAAGCCCCGACAGCCACAAGTTCTCTGGGCAACCTGGTCCAGTGTCTCACCAACCTCACAGTGAAAAAATTAAAAAGGATTTAGCAGTCAACAAATGTAAAATATCTGGCACAAATTTACAGTGAACACTTGGAGATGCTCATCATATTATTATTCCCACCATAACTTAACTACATATTGCTCAGATAGTTTTCAGAAGTTTGTCTTGTAAATTATGTTACTTCACTCAATTATCTGTTCATATTTAGATTCCTGCTTTCAGTAGCAATTCTATAACCCTTAGATTCAAAAACCATATAACGCTTTTAACATTAATGAAGACTATTCTTGGCATTTACAGAGGACTTTTCTCAGCATTCCATTGACAAGCCACTTTGACATTTCCAGGAAATATGCAGTCACATGACTGTTACAGAGAAGCTGAAGAGTGTACATATATTTATATAATTCAGACAAGAACACAAAGCATCAGTACCTGCATTATTACTCCATGGATCTAATTCCTAGCGAGAGCTACCAAGTACTTACTTTGATGCAGGGCACTTTCTCTGCAAACTTCAGAAGATCTCTTCTGTAACGTTACCCACAGCAGATCTCCTGGTTTCTGTGTTGATGGCAGGATACTGCAGTAACCAGCCACTTTGGAAACAAAATAAACACAATCCTGGCGGACTTCGTATACCCTGTGAATCCCACACTTCTATTCCCAAAAGCTCCTCAGAAACTGCTCTATGTTCTACACTGAAAACTAGTAAGTATTGCTTGCTGATACAAGCTGCTGTGAACTAACTGAAAAGCACTGTTTATATTCATCAACAGAGGCTGGTAACCATGTTTGAAATTACACTGTCCAGTGCACTCCAACATACAACACAAGCTTGAAATTTATCTTCAAAAACACCAGCAGCTCTTTACAGAGCCTTCAAACCATTATTTAGCTTTTAATTCTACTGAGTTACAATACCTAAGAAACATACCCTTTGGTATCTAAAAAGTGAGCCCAAGGTATCTCTGGGATAACTATGTTTTACGGAACTGGTGTTTACCAGTGGAGCTAGCAATCAAAACTAGAGACAGCTGGAGAAAGTGTCCTTAACATTTGGACTATAGCAGTAGAAGAGCAGCCTCTCTGTGACGGAGTAAGAAGAGCAGGCTGTAGTAAGCAGCTCATGCATTAACTCCTAGAACATCTTGGAATTACTTATCTCTTTCCAACTTAGCCTTCTTCCAGAACCAAGGTTTTAAAGGCATTTTTAGTACTTTTCACTACACTGTCTAAACACCTTAGATAACACTAACATTTTATACCAATATAATTATCTCATCCAGGCCTTTCAACTATCAGCTGACACTGTATCATTCCATTAATTACATCAGGTTGGGCAGAGAAAAGGTAGCAATATAAAAGTTGATACAGTGACGCATCCCAAAGCAGTGTATTGAGAACAAGCATTCTTACTCAGTAAAAATGAGAAGATGAACCAGTTTCAATCTCTTTTATTGAATTAGCAATTCCCCTTTAACATTTGTCTGAAGTTTTTGCAAATTTGCCCCCTCCATCTCCTAAATTCTAGCTTTGCAGTTTTTTTTCTAAAAGTCTTTTTAATCCATATTATCTCAATCTTGTCTGAGATGCAACAACAAAACTGTTGCATACTGAAACAATTGCATAAACTTAGAAATCAAAAAAATACTATGAAAGGCAGAAAAGGTTTCAAAAAATAGAATCCAGAAAAGTTAGCTATCATAGCTGTTGAACTTCTGCCAGAAGAAACCTGAGACAAAATGCTATTTACCTGCACTGAGTATATTAGTTCCTAAAATACTGGATTCAGTCTGTGCTTAAGGGTCTGCCTGTTGCTGAAGTGGTATGTCTTCGCAAAAAGGATCAATGAAGACATTATCTTCTATTTCTCCTCAAGATGTGGCTAATGTGCTATGTGTACAACATTAATATAGACAGTTTACTTGGGTAAATCACTTCCATTGGGTAAACATGTCCCTCTTGATGAAGTAATGGTCTAATTTCTCATCACAACCTGAAGCACAGCCTTTGGATGCTTCTGTCAAGATTCTGAACTAATCCAAACCTATTCATCTTATACGAAGTAGTCTGTTGTCTTCAAACATCTGTCTTGAGCCATTTGTGTAGCCCATGGCTTAATGATGAGATATTTTTGCCTCCTTGTGTGTTAACTTCAGGCTTGTCTAATTATGTATTGTTGGTAAATAATTTACATTTTCCCTTTAAAGACCACCACCATCTGTGATTGCACCAGCTTTAAAAACTTCTAGAAAATGAAATCTGTATCTCTGTTGCCTAAATTGGGACATGATTAATTTACAGTCCCCAGACTTTCCGTATGTACACTATATATGTACTGTAGTTATTTCTGAAGTATTTTCCTATTCCAGATTCTATTATTCTGTAGTATTTGTATTACGCATATTTCCTAGTTTTATTGCCAATGCTACATAACTGTGCTTTACACATGCCTAAGATTAACAACTCACATTGGTGTGAGTGACATTTTCCTCGCTTCCTCTTCTTTGCCCCATGCTAAGAGCCACCTATTTACAGCTACTCACACTAGCCAACAAACTGCTGGTAGTATAATGTAGCTTTGAGACAGTCATCAGCACGGGCTAATTCACAGTATCACAGAATGGTTTGGGTTGGAAGGGACCTTAAAGGTCATCTAGTTCCAAAGCCCCTGACACAGGCAGCAACGCCTTCCACTAAACCAGGCTGCTCCATGCCCAATCCAACCTGGCCTTGAACACTGCCAGGGATGGGGCAGCCACAGCTTCTCTGGGCAACCTGTATCAGTGTCTCACTACCCTCACAGGAAAGGACTTCTTCCTAATATCCAATCTCAATCTCCCCTCTTCCAGTTTAAAGCCATTACTCCTTGTCCTGTCACTACATGCCCTTGTGAAAAGTCCCTCTCCAGATTTCTTGTAGGCCCCCTTTAGGTGCTGGAGAATGCTGCTGTAAGGTCTTCTCTAAGATTTTCTTCTCCAGGCTGAATAAGCCCAGCTCGCTCAGTCTGTCTCCACAGGAGAGGTGCTCCGGCCCTCTTATCATCTTCATGGCCTCCTCTGGATGCTGTAGCAGACTAGTTCCAGCTGCTTCCTGCTCCAACCTACTTTCTGAGTACTACTGACTCCTGCTGAAGGCACGCTAGGCTCCTCTTTGGTTTGAAGAGTCGGTCTTAAGTTCTGGCAGAGGTAGCACAGGGAGCAGGACCAGGCCTTTGCCCTTTCGAAGGCCGTCTGTGACCTGTCGCGTTTCACACGGCTGAGCAGGAGACCTCACTCTTCAGCCCCAGCTTCTTCTTTCTCCTGTTTTCTTCTGTTGCCCGCGACCCCTCAGCCTGTCAGCACCGCGGACGCCGCTCTACGCTTCTCCAGCACCCGCAGCTGCGAGCAGACGAGGCCGTTACAGTAAAGGGGAGCCGCCGGAGCCCTTCCCACCCGCAGGGGAGCGGAGGAGGCGGGACCGCACGGGAGGGAAAGGGCGCTTCGAACTAGCGCCCGCAAAGCACCGGTGGGGATGGGAACGGTGAAGGAGCGGCTCGGCCCTTCCCCTTGTCACCGAAATCCGGGAAATAAACTGTCTAACCAGAATGCCAGGTTAGAAAGCCGATATTACTTTATTAAGGTACCGGGTGCATGGGGGATCATACCGCCTATCATACACACCGAGAAGAGACAGTTTACGGCTTATATATCTGCATTATATACATATTCATGGTAATTCTGCAAAGTGCCCATCCAATTCCCGTTACTCATTGAATATGGTGATTTGGGTAGGTAAGGCTGTGGTGCAGGCGCTGTGAATTTTGAGGA
Organism: Coracopsis vasa; assembly: GCA_026283785.1. Taxonomy (NCBI): domain Eukaryota; kingdom Metazoa; phylum Chordata; class Aves; order Psittaciformes; family Psittacidae; genus Coracopsis; species Coracopsis vasa. Next base: position 5,314 of record JANHGB010016663.1, read on the forward strand.
GTGGGTTCTGGGGGTCGTGGTGGTCGTTTGGGTAAAAATACCGCTATTCATTGTACCCTTTTTTGGGACTCCGTTACTGAAGAACACTGGAATGCGTTTAGTCTTTCCAATTAACTATATGTTCTTGTTTGGTTTAATTTATGATCCTTAAAGGTTCATCGAGTTGTTTTCTTTCATAGCCGTTTGCCTTTTTCTTATCAACAGAAAGAAGGCATATATTGATTTGAGAGAAGACATCTGGTTCTGTTGTCGCATGCCTTCCTTATCTCCATATCCTCTATACACAGTAAAATTCTAGTTTAAGAACTTGTAGCCCTGTCTATGTCTAAGTCTCTATATTCAGTGAAATACTAATTTAATTTGCTATCAATTATACAGTTAAATACAAATTTAATTCGGTTTGACCCTCCTCGCCTCAGACCACCTAACTGCCGTCGCGGAGGACAGCACTATCTGGCACCGCCGCTCGCGGCCTGACGTCACCTGAGAGGGCGGGAGCACGTCGCTCACATCCACACACCCAACAACCGCCTTCCCTGCGCGCGCACCCGGCCCCTCCCCGCTCCGGCCGGGCTGTGGGCACTGATTGGCCTCCGCCTTCCCGCTTCCTTCTCGCAGTTCGAGAACCCGCCATTTTGAAAACCTTGTTGATTCCGGGGTGGAGAAGGAGAGTGACCGAGCGACCGACAGACCGAACGAGTGACCGACTGGCGGCGGGACGCGTGTGTGTGTCGCTGTGCATCGCGGCGCCCGGCCCCGCCCCCTCCATCCTCCGGTAACTGTCGCTTCCAGCCGCCGTTGCTGTCGCAGCCGCGCCTGAGGAAGGAGATAGGATCTGGGGCTCGAGCTGAGGTGGGTCCCGCCGCCATGGCCATAACGGCGCCCGGGGGCGCGCTCCCGCCTCTTCCCCTGTCACCTTGCCGTGGCCGGGCCGTGCTGGGCTGAGCCGGGCGGAGCGGCCAGGGAGGTGGGGTGACGAGGGGAAATGAAACGGGGCCGCTGGGCCGCTAGACTTCTATCAAACCGGGGAACAGGCTGTGTGCCGGGGGCGCTTGTCACAAGCCCAGCGGCGCCAAGGGGACCGCCTCCCTCCCAGACTTCGTCGGGGCGGCGATGTGTGTTTTCCGCCTGAGTTGTCTCCTGAGCGCTCTGTCCGGTCCAGCGGAGGGAGCCGGGGCGGAGCGGTGTTGCTGCCTGCTGGTGCGGGGAGAGGGGTGGTGCTAGCCGCTGCCCTGCCGCCCTATTCCTTGGCGGCCGGCTCCTTCCGGCGCTGTCCATCGTGGTCGCTTTCTCCGGTCTCCGGCTAGGGAAGGAAACTGGTGGCGAGTCCACGTCTAAAAGGTGTTGGACTAGGGTGGGGCGTGCTGTTGTGCGCGATTATCCTTGGAGTGGATTGCGAGATACTCTCTCCCGGCCGAAAATACCGCCAACTAAAGTCTTCCTAAAGGGGCTCCCCTTTTCACTAAGCAGGTTGTCCTCACGGACCTGGTTGCTGGAAACGCTAAAAAGCCTCTTAATTTTCCTATTCCCCTTCTGCCCTCGTTGAAAGAGTAAGGAAATACAACTTGTAGTTCTTCACTTGCTCTTCCAATTGTGCAGACAAGTAAAACTCGGAGTCATATAATGAAAAAGTCGGGTTACTTTTCCATGTCAAATTAAGTACTGGTAGTAATACCCTGAAAGAGATTAATTTTTTTTTCTTAGTGATTTAGCAAAGAATAGTAAACTTTCTTTTTCCTATTGGTAATATAACTCATATTTTCTGTCATTTGGAGTGTTGCTGTTCTCTGGCACCTGCTAAATTGCATATAAGCAGTTGATTTCATTGTTCATTCATCTTAAACTCCTACAAATAATACTGGCTTTATAGTATCAGAAAAAGAAAGTGTTTAACCACATGATACTTTTTTCACAAGGGCTTATACAACTGATGTTGTATTTTGTTCCAGATCTGTAAACAGTGAAAAACTCTGAAAGCTAGATTATTTTATTTTACATTCTCAGTCAGTAGGGAAATGGTCCTTGCCAAAGTGAGATATTTAAATTTTTAAGTTAACATTTAAGCCACTTCAGATGCTAAGAAAAGACTCCTTTTAAACATGCTATGAAGCATTTATTCTTTTTTGTTGTAGATCTACAGATTAAAACAAAAAAGTATTTTCAAACCTTGAGATCTCAGCTATCTGAACTCTGAAAGCAGTGTTAATTTTTTCCAAATTGCTCATAACTTTTTCTTTTTATCCTTTGGTTCTTATTTCCCACCTTAATATGTAGCTTGTTCAACTTATTAGGAACCTTGTATGCATAGTTAACCATTATCAGAAATAACTATTCAGTTTATAATACAATGCACTAAAATGCCTTAAAACATTACAGTTCTCAATAGATAACAGCATCAGCTGCTTTGAGTGGATGCTTCCAAGTGCTTCACAAAGACTTGTGTGCAGAAAGAATTTGTAACCTTTTATACTGTTCTTAACCAGGCTAGTTGCAGAATGGATGGCAACTGTTCCTCAAAAACCTTTTTTATTATGTGTATGCAGAATACTTTAGTGTCTTAAAAAATGTGAACAATCGCAATACGAGCATTGTGATATCACGTGGACAATAGAAGATGTTTTTAAAAAGTAAGCTTCCTGTATTTATCATCTATAATGCTGTATTGATGGTGGTTTCCTTGACTTGTTTTTATAGAACCATACACCATGTCTTCTGTTGCTTCATCAAAAGAAGATACAATGTCATCTGAAAAAGCAGATGAGAAACAATCTGAAACTGAAAACAAAGACAAAGCTGAGGAAAGCGATGAAGAAGAGGAAGAAGAGGAGGAGGAGGAGGAGGAAGAAAAGGGTACTTGTTTTTCCACTGAATAAGTTGTCCTTTAAAAAATACCAAGCTTACTGAATGCATTCTCCTGTAGTTTCAGCTAATTGTACAATTTTGGTTTAAGAGATTCAATGGTATATCTATCTCATGGGTCATAAATCCCTTCCCAGTAGGCTGTAACAGGTGACACTAGAAACAGCAATGCTGTTGTTCTTCAGGAAAGATTGAAAGAATTGTCAGCATCCTGGGTTCCTGCGCTAGGATTTTCGTGTTTGTTTTTTTTTGTTGTATAAACTTCTAGATGCTTGGAATAGGTAGCGTCCTTTATGAAATTATCTGTATAAAAATGCATATCCAAAAAGGAATTCTTTTTTGCCAGTAATACTCTAAAGTGATTTATGTTTGCAAAAGAGAGACACTTCAAAAATCTGTGCCATATCTTTGGAAACAATACAGATGTCTTTGCTTACCTACTATGGATTAATTTACTGGGTACCAAAATTTAGTTATACTTGAGGGGGAATATCCCATTTGACTAACTTTGACAATATAAATCATAGCAATATCGTAGATGAGCAAGCAAGGCAGGTTTTGTGTTGTGGCATGTAATTGAATAGGATAGTCAAGGAATACAAGATGTGATGAAGGAACTACTATGCAAAAATGTTAATTTCCATCATGAAATCTCTAGGCACCTGTTCTGCAAATAAAAGCATCCCTGGAAATAGAGCTGCTATATGACACAGTGAAAACTAAGTCACTCATGGTCTTGGATTCTTAAAAGAGCTAAAGGTTGTCTTTAGGAAAGGTAGTAGAAAGAAAAGAGATTATGCTATTTGAACAGGGTGATTAGAATTAGGCTTTTAGAAACAACTGTTTCTTACGTACACGCAAGTATGTTTTGCTCTGTTTTCAGCAGATACGTATCCAGGCTTGATTATGTTCATACAGATTTTGAAGCTGCTTTCAGATGTTAAAGCCAGTACAGCCCATATATTTAGTGCTAAGGATAGTTTGATTTGAGGTCAAGTATTTTAGTATGAAATGTTGAGGTCAAGCATTGGGTTTCTCTCCTGACATGGCATCATTGAAGTAGTGATGTGCTGTTTATACATAAACCAATGTATTCATTGCTAAACAGTATCAGAATTACTGAAACTAGTGTTCTTGTAGTATTAGCGACACTTGTGTTGTGCCCTGCAGAGGGTCACACTGTGTAGCCCTGTGAAGTGTAGTACAGTCCCACTGATCTTGTGTTTCTGTCTTTCCTGCTGATACATGTGAGACCTGCAGTCCAGTAGTGGGAAGAGAAAGTGTCTGCAGGCATGCTGGACTCTCCCTTTGCCCATCTGGTGGTAGTGTTCTCCCCAAAAAAGCTGAAGTGGAACTGTTGTGTGTAGGTTAAGTTGGGTACAGGACTGTGGTTAAGAGCTAGACTTCTCTAGTTACATATATACACACACGCAGAGATCCATAGAATCCCATTGACCTATTGGCAAAAGGTTTGAAAGTGTCATAGTAGCTGGTTATATCATTATCCATTTTTGGTTTGCAAAGTCAAAAATTTGGTGTTGTATTGCTTGTCACTGCAGTCAAATCTGCTCATGTGATAAAAGAATACTGTGTTTAAGAAAGCTGTCCTTTGCAGAAAAGAGTCTAATTGTTGAAGGGAAAAGGGAGAAAAAGAAGGTTGATCGACTCACCATGCAAGTGTCCTCGTTGCAAAAGGAACCTTTTACAATTACGCCAGGTAAGCTTGTCCTCTCACATAAGAACTGTGAGTGTTGGGACTAATAATGAAACCTCTTAAAAAATGAAATTACTTATTTGTTGTATATGAGACCTAATTTAAGAGTCATTATCCAATTTAAAATGATAAGGCTGTTATATGAAAGCCCTCTTTTATTCTGCAACATCAGTTTAAACCGTAAAAGTTAGATAATGTTTACACTTACCTGGAATAGGATCTTCGGTACCTAGCCACCACTAAGAAAGGCAGCAGCAGTTATAATAAAAAGTAAATGCCGGGTCCTTGTACACTGGTGTAGGTACTATCAAGTAAGGTAGATAAAAAGACTGTCAGGATGCCTAATTGATAGGAAGAGGCCTGCTTAATAACTTCTTTGCTTTTTTAACAGAACAGTACATATTTGAAGTTATGAACACATAGTGATGAATATGATGAATAGCATAATTGATTTTAATTGTTTCAGGAAAAGGACAAAAACTCTGTGAAATTGAAAGGATACAATTCTTTCTGAGTAAAAAGAAGACAGATGAACTTAGGAACCTGCACAAACTCCTCTACAACAGGCCAGGCACTGTAAGAATTTAAAATCAATCTTATACCTATTATTTCTCATGCATAGTGAAAATGTTTTATTGTAGTTTCTTAATTTTTATTCTGCTTTAATGGGAGGAGGAGTGTTTTACCTTATGAGGATGAACTGGAAATACTTTATGGTTTACATGCTATTAGCTGCTGACATGCTGATAATGGTCAAAATACTCCATGTAGTTATTTTGTTGAACGTAGCTTTTTCTTAGTACTTCGATTTGTTTAATGTTTGAGCCATGTTAATACATTGCTACTAACCTAGCGATTTTCTCCTTTAGTTTGCATAAAGCAGTAGAAAGTAAAACAACATTATATGTAAAATCTTAATAGTGATTTTTGGCACATTTATTTAAGACAATTAAAATATTAGTTAAAAAGTATATGCTTGCTTTTGTATTTAAGGATGAAACTTAAAGAAAATGCAATAGCAAGTCATTCTTGGAGCTCTTTATGTATAAGTGATTGTGCCTTAAATTTTAGGGTAAATATGACCCATTTTCCTTGCTAATAGAGGGAAAATGGATGTAGAGAAATTGAAGCAGATTAAATTCTACTACTTCGATACACATATCATATATATAGGAATTTGTTTTTAATCTCTGTGTATTCTGGGAACCTGAACACCTGGCACAGAAACCAGGAACTGAAGACTACTAGTATAGATGCATGCTAGCTCACTAGTAATACCTCAGACCACTGCTTGTTTAAATGGCAAAGAAAGATCTGTTGCCTCATGTGTTCAGAAAAATAACAGTATATATTCACTAAAACCTACTTCTGTGAATTGCTATTTATTTATTATGGCAGTAGACCAGACTAGAGAATTTCTAACTTGATCCATTCAAAGTTTTGCAAACTTTTGGATTGTCCCGCAGTAGAATTTAATTGTTTGATAGGGAAGGTACTATGGCAGAACCATGTAACTTTCTCATTTAACTGGCTTTATCATAAAAGTTTTCAAATTGATCCATTTACCCTTCATGAAACCATCTTACCATCTTTGGGTGGAGGTACTGGGATACCATAACTTCTGAATCCACCTTTCCCACTTCAGATTGCAGATCTGAGACACACTATGAAGAAACTAACAACTGTTAGTAATAATTGATTTAGCAATAATAATTTATCTAATAAACTAATAGACACATCTGTTTGCCATTTCTTAATTATGTCCAAATGATGTAAATTGATACTTGATATTCCTAAACCATATTAATTAGACACAGCTGCTGTTGAAATACAGCTCTTGCCCTTCTCTCCCATACCACTTGATTACATTTCCACCTCACACCCCCCACTCTTTTCTTTGCCCTCCCACATTTAGTCCTTTATTCATAGACTTGTTGGAAAGCCCAGCTGGATTGCTGCAGCATCCCAGTGATTTGAGTCCAAAGATATGAAAATATACTTATTTGTTTGGAAATGTATCAGTATGGTTTCATCCAAAACTATATTTAATTGGTATTGCTGGGAACTCAGAATGCTGTTTAACATAGTGAAGCTGAGATGTTGTCTTGTATGCATGTTCTGTATGTGCTTTGGATCATGATTAATGTTTTTAATAAACCATACCAATGCCATCTGCAAATTTTCTCTAGGTGCTGGACAAAAATAATTCTCTTTGGGAAAAGGAGCTTAGCTTTGGTAAAATTATAAACTAATGGAGAAATACCAGGAACGAAATTTGTAGAACTGTTGAAAGTGAGTTCGAATTATTCTTGATAGTGTTAAAAATCTCAGGAGAATGAAAGATTTGGGGATATTTTTTAACTTATTTTTTGGTAAAAAGAGAGTGAAAATAGAGAACTTAAATATATTGGTATCTTGATGGGAGCAATTTTCCCATTGTAAAGACTTTGCAGTGAAAGTTAACTCTGTTTAGACTACAAGTATCATGGTAGAAGCTGTAAACCATGTGGTATGTGAATGCAAAAATTGGTCACGCTAAAGAAAAGGTTCAAAAGTATAATCATGTTCCAATGTGAGACTCTAGAAAAGCAAGTAAAGCAAATCTGCTTTAGCAGATTATATAGTAAAAATAAAATCCACTGTTCTGTAACAAATTTCACGATACGAAGTATTCAACAGGCTACATATGTTCATATTTGTGCAAACCTGTAAATAATCATGGAATACATTCTAAACAAGCTTGAAATGGCAGGTGATTTTTACCTAGGAAGTTATTTAAAGTAACAAGATCACAAGAACTTGGTACTTTTAATCTCTGTATTTTGGAAATCTGAACAGCTAGCACAAAAACCAGGAACTGAATACCACTAGTACAGATGCATGCTAGCATGCTAATAAATTTGTTGTAGTATGGCTGTCATGACATAAATAAAGGCATGTATGTTATCACTTAAAAGGTATAACTTTTTGTCAACAGAAAGCTAAATGCTAGAATAGACTGGTATGCAAAGTTGACATGTAATTGGATTAAATCTTTTGAAAGTACTTCCGTTGGAAAGTAATCTGTGTGTTCTGTTCCAGGTTGCTTCCCTAAAGAAGAATGTGGGTCAGTTCAGTGGGTTCCCGTTTGAAAAAGGAAGTGACCAATACAAAAAGAAGGAAGAAATGTTAAAAAAGTAATTATTGCTTTTTATTGTATCTTGACTCATGTTATACACTCCTTTTTGTTTTAAAAATTTTACTTCAGATTAAGTATAATTTTAAGCTGAATGGCTGTTTCCTTAGAGCTCTGTGATCTGTTTCTGAGCTGATTTTTATCACACAAACCAATCTCTAAAGATGATTTTAACTATTACATGCTAACTAGCAGATTTTTCTGCCAAGTGAGAAGAAAACTTTTCCCCAGTGTTGTGAATACATTGTGCCCTATTCATGCCTCAAACTTGCATCCCTCTATGCCTCAAAACCTTTCTCCTTCAGAATCAAAGCTATTTCTGCGTATGTATTAAACATAGCCTTACTCCTAGAATTGCTGTAGCAACTAGTCTACCCTGCAATATTTTGTAAGTCATCGCAAATTCTGTATTTCACAAAATCGCTATTTACTGCTTATTATGTAGGCCAGAT
>JANHGB010016665.1:0-22563 GCA_026283785.1 Coracopsis vasa
TGTCATTCCAGGTTATTGCTGCCAATGAGTGGGCATACCACCCGCTTTGGGTTGCATTCCCAAGGAACCTGACTCCAGGAAGCCCTGGCCCTGGCATGCTGGGGGGCTGCTACCAGCCTCACACTGTCCAAGGGCTGCGGCCTCAATCACAAGGACTTGGGTCCCGCAAGAGTGCCGCCAGGGAGGGGGGCTTCTGTATGCCACATGTCCCGTGCCCTACCAAGGAGCAGGGATTCAGTGCTGGGCTCTTCCTTCTTCACTCGCCTTACTGAAGGAATCCTTGTTAGTTTCTTTTCTATGGATGATGTGAACATCATCCACACTGCTAACCCTGTTGAACATGCCAGTCACATAGCTGCACAGCCGCAGTTTGTGTATCCAGGGCACCACAGGTTTGTTGATCTCTCTGGTCACAACTTGGCTAATGCTCACCCATTTTCAGTTGTTCCAAGCACAGCCACTCTTGTGATTGTAGTTTGTGTCAGTTTCCTGGTTTTCATGATTATTCTGGGAGTGACCATCTAGTTCCAACCCCCCTGCCATGGACAGGGACACTTCACACTAAACTATGTCACCCAAGACTCTGTCCAACCCGGCCTTGAACATTGCCAGAGATGGAGAATCCACAACTTCCCTGGGCAACCCATTCTAGTGCCTTACCACCCTTACAGTCAAGAACTTTTTCTTTATATCCAATCTAAACTTCCCTGTTTAAATTTTAACCCGTTACGCCTTCTCCTATCACTATGATCCCTGATGAAGGGTTCCTCTCCAGCATCCTTATAGGCCCCCTTCAGATGCTGGAAGGCTGCTATGAGGTCTCCATGCAGCCTTCCCTTCTCCAGGCTGAACAGCCTCAACTTTCTCAGCCTGTCTTCATACAGGAGGTGCTCCAGTCCCCTGATCATTCTCATGGCCCTCCTCTGGGCTTGTTGCAACAGTTCCATGTTCTTTTTATGTTGAGAATACCAAACCTGTGCACAATACTCCAAGTGAGGAGTCACGTCACTGACTCATTATTGACCACTCACATAACTGACGATAAATGCTACTGTTTATCAGGCAGTTCTGAGATCCACAGAAAGATCTTACTATTAAGTAATTCCTGACTGCAACAAGACCATGGTTAATTTAAGTCAGCTCTTTGAGCTAAATGAGTTTTCTTGTTTAGCTAAGGGTATTTATTAAAAAAGAAAGAAGTGTGACTACGTACAACTTATTAAACTCATAAATATGCATAGCACTAATAGGGACATAGATAGCACATAGCACCAATAGAGACATAGATCCACGTGTATTGGTCATACTTCTGCTGCTAAAATCTTTGAAATAGTTAAATTTTGAAGAGAGAGTAAGACATTGCAAGGCACGGCCAATTGTTCAGGGGTAAAACAAGGTGTGAGAATATAAAATATATGTATAGAATATAGTATTTTTTTCAAATTTAGTGAGATTAAAAATGTTACCATTGTAGTTTTGATGTTACATTCTTAGAATTTCAGCCACCAGTGGAAAATGGCTCGGACTGGCTCTAATTCAAGATCTTATTTTAAAAATGAATAATAGATGCTAACTTGTATTTAGGCTATTTGTCTAAGACAGTGAAGCCATTTTTTCCCCAATTCTGCTTTTCTTAACTCAGAAGAAATCTTACACTTTGGTGTTTCAGGCTATGAATCCAACTATTGAAGAAAAAGGTATAGAAGAAACAAAATCCCCCAAGTCCCAGTCTTCAGTTCTTTCTTGCAGCAAGGAATATCACAGCTAAATTATTTGGAAGTCAAATATTTTAATTGCTTTCTCATTATAATTTCATTGATTGCTTTTACAAATTCCTATCTAACATATTGTCCATTCATTTGGTTAATGGAAGTTTCAAAATCATTTCCCATGCTCCAAAAAAGATCACCGAAAATACAGACTTAAGTGTAATCAGCCCAGGAGATTAATGATGATCTGCCTATTCTGCTTGTCCTCCCCAATCTTTGCAGAAGCATCTGTCACTTTAGTGTGTTAATATTTACCAAATGGAAAAATCTAACAGGCAACTGTACAGCTGTGAATTGGAAATGCAAAGTATTTTGAATCTTATTATAATTGGGTTAGTAGACTAAAGTTGAGAGTACTGTGGAACAGATCTATGGGCTTTATATTTGTTATGAAAAAGTTGTTTTGTTTCACATTTTGAGAACGTTATTCTGAATATTTGGTCCTCTTAATTTTGCTGAGGAAATTGACCTAACTTTCAGAATATCGTCTGTAAGAAATGTTGAAACTGCCGAGTTTTGCGTGTGCAGAAAGTGTTTTTCAAAAATTGCTACACCTATTAGTCATCCAACTACCAGTGAAAAAGCAGACTAACATGACATTAGGAATACAAAACTAGCTAGCCATAACAAAATTGAAGGCAATGTAAAACATATCCATCAATTCGTCAATACTACTGCTATGATTAATAACGTCAACAGTGAAGAGATTATTTCAGAGACAATGTTTCCTAACAAGGTTCTCTCAGTGTATATTAAGAGTTCACTAAGGAGTTTTTCTAGTTCCAGTTCTAAGGATTCTAAGTAATCTGTCATTCTTTTTTTGGCTGGTCAACGCTCCAGTTAAGTCCACAAAATATGCAAAAAAATTCATCCTGAATAGAAGAATCAACCAACCAATAAATAAAAATGTTAATTCTGATACTGCAAGATTAGTCAGAGAAGTACTACATTGACCAGAATTTTAATACACACTCTTGCAGCATAAAAGTACTCAGCTAATATCAATAATGATATATTTTAACCCATGCTATTGTAAAGTCAGCTAGGATTTCCAGCTGTAGAAAAATTGATGGCATCTTTAAGGAAATTAATAACTTCAATAAATTTTAAGGGATATCCAAAAAACCTTTTTAAACCTACGTGATATTTATCATAATGACTAGTCTTTTTCATCAAATAAAGCTTTTTCTCTGAGATATCAATTATTCCCTTGTCAAGATTTAAAATCTATATAGAATGGGACAAATTCTAAGAAAAGTTCTCAGTGTTTAGTAACATTCAGGTCTTCCCTCCCTCAGTTTTCAAAACTACAGAAGCTCACAATAGCTTTTATTCCCCTATTTCTTAATTGCATTTCACTGTTGTACACAAAGAATGACTTTTCTCATACACTCCTGTTTCATTAAGTAAATAAAAAGTGGGGTTTTTTTTTCAAAAATATTAACATATTTCTCATGACATTTTATTTAGCCAGCTTTACACTCTAGCATAATAAACAAATACATAAACACGCACATAAATAAGAAAAAAATATAAGAAGTGGATCTTTTTGCCATATCATACCATGGGTGATATAAAGTCTTGAATTAGAGCAGAAGAGCTTACTGTTATCTACACCACTGACTTCTTTCTTGGTGCTTATTACATTTGAAGCACTTTTTTCCTCAGTTCTTCCTCAGTATTCCAAACTCAGTTCAAACATCACTTCTCTCTGCAGATAAATTTGGAAAGTGCCCAGGTTGAACAGCAGAGTGGGTGGACTAATACAACTGAAAATCATTGCCTGAATTGACTCTGACATTTTAGTTTGCTTCATGATTAAATTCAGAATGAAGACCTTAAAAGCCCGATAATTTGTGGGGGAAAAAAAGAAAGTCTGGAGGAAATCATCCACAGTGTTAAAAAACTAGTCAGTAGAATACATCTATGAAGTCTGGGTCACATTCTAGGGTCTAGTCAACCTTTATATAGGCACATTGCACTTCTAAGCTCCTTATTGTACTTATCTGAAGGATTACAAATGTCATTTAGCAGCAGTTTGTATTGTTAAAATGAATCACAGGATTTCTAACAACAATTGATCATTGAAGCTAATATACCTGCGCTTACAACTAAGTATCTAAATTAACACAACACACTAAAATGGAGATATACGGATATATAGATCCTTGAGTGCAGTGAAAAGTAAAATTATAGCACAATACCCACGTCAGCTTTCTCAGCATTCCTCAATGGGCAAAGGGTTGAGTGTCAGTAAGCAGCAGTTAACAGCACAGGCAAATCATCCCCCTATTTCATGAACTCTGAGAGTTTACATGCTCTGAGAGCTGTCCCATTCAAAGGGAGCTCACTGCTTCGTAGCCAGCTGCGTTGCAGGAGAGCTCAAAGGGAGTATTTCTTGGGACCATTATTTACAGGGTCGTAAAATGATTTGCTTTAGTGAGTTGCAAATTTTCATCCTGGTCTCAGTTCTGTGTCGGTTGTTTCAGATCCTCAGGTAATGATTTACTATCTCAAAAGAACTTCTGATATGATCAAGGAGTATAGGACCTTCCTGTCGTCTGTGTGGACCTTCCCACCTTTGCTAGGCAATTAGAGTTCATGGTCACGAAGAGCCCAGCCATCCAACTCCACGCATATAAGCAAAGGCTGCGGCCTAACAGGAATTCTTGGGGAAGCAGAGGGTGCCAGGGTGGGAGGGGATGCACCACCACACCGACATATGTATGTGTATATGTAGGGGAACTAAGTATATGCTTCAGAGGACAAGTCCATTGTACTAAAAGTAATTTCATTTCAAAAAGAGCAACAACATATAATAATAATAATTATCATCATCATCTCCTAAAAATCACCAAACAAAAATCACATCAATACTGGACGTACGGAATCCCACTTCTATTTGATTATTCTAATCCCTTTGTTACAGAGTTGGGGTCTTTCTGCTTTTTCAGTTTGCATCTGAATTTTGAATCATATTCAGTCCAGTAGGAAAATAACTTAACTGAGAGTGTTAGAGAGCAATGAATTAGCTGAAGTAGGCAATACATTGTTTTATAAAGTACTTTTTAAAGAAAGAGGTGGTTTAATTTTCCCATTCACACTGTGACCAGAACTGGGTCTTGAAATGCTCTTACCATGAGTTTATCTAGGCAAGAGAAGGGCACCACTTACTTTGCCCTAAAGGAAAATGATTAGAGCAAGGCTTGCTTATTAGGAGGAAAAACTTAGCTGCTTCATCTGAGAGGTCATATACCTTAAATAAGAAAATGTTCCATGCACTTATGCCACCTGAGAGGTGGTTGTTAAAGACTCCTGTTTGTCCCTGGTTCAGGCTGGTTCCTGCTGGTCTTTCCATTTGTACTGGCTGTCCACCTCTCTGTTTTATATAAACAACCTATCTGTGGCAGCTTCAGGTAGTCTGAAAGTTCAGACTATCACTTCATGACCCAGCACTTGATGACTGGGTAGCTTAAAGCCTACGATCTTGACTGAAACCAGCTCTGATGACTTTCTGTTATAGGAAGGTCCCTGAACATAAGTAGCAAAACAATTCTTCGACAATCAAGTCTCTAGTTTCCTTACTGTCCTCAAGGGCTCTACAATTGCAAGAAGAGCCTAAACAGCTCATACTAGGACTCACAATTATTATTATTGCTATTATTACTTCCCAGCTGTGTTCATCAGCACACCTTATAAAACTCAACCCAACCTTCTGTCAGCACTGTTCTGCTGGTTGTATGGAATATTTTAGTGCCTTACTGTAGCCATCTGCTTTTCTTAGAATGTTCAGCTGTGTTTCTTGGACTTGTCGCTGTGTTTGACACTGTCACCTCCTCATCAGCATAAGGAGTGGTCATACTTCATATAAGATCTGGCACAATCTGTGGATCTTAGAGCAAGATGGGACTGTTGTTTTTGGACTCTGATTACAGAAAAACCTCCCAGTTGGAAAATGTTCACACTTTCCAGTATGTAAAGCCCTCATGTAAGTACTTCTGTCTCTTCAAAGTTCAGTATTTTCTAGATCCTTTCATTTGATAACAAATGATTTTCTGTATATTAAATTAGTAGATCAAAAAACAATGTAAACAATACTTCTGCCAAAAATCTACAGATTCAGCCTGAAGCAATATGGTATAAACAGCACCTAGCATTAGTTATTTCAGATTCATTAGTTCCTTTTAACTTTATATAATGTACAGATGGGACTGACCTACAAAATCTGGATTAGACTAGATTTCAAAATCTTCAGATTTTGGAAAACTGAATTCCAGATTTCTCTTTAGCTCATGATGATGACAGCCAACATTGAGAAATATAAAACTCTTCCAAGATACAGTTTTAAAAGAAAAGGCCTTTGGTCCTTATGATTAATTATTATTGTTATTTTAAGCCATATTTGCTTCATTTATTGTTCTTAGTTTACTGAAACCACATTCTTTCAAACCCTTCTAAGAAAACACCATTCATGAGTAGTCATGGACAGATAGTAATACAGAGGAATTATAAAGGATAAGGGAAATAAACGAGTCACAACCACAGTAAAATTTCTGTACCCTGTAAAGTTTTGTTCAGTGTAAATCCAGAGAGATATTGTAACTTAAATCCCATCTATGCACATGTAAATGCATTAGAAGTTTCAATGAACCCTCCAGCTGGTTAATGGGCATTTACACAAGAGATTCATTTCTGGTCACAAACACTACATATCCTGCAGAGACACTAATTTGACCTCTAAAAATTTTTAATGCACTGAAGAAAGAACAGTGATTTTGTGAATTTCTGGGGTCTATTGAGTTTCAATTAAATTTTGAGACAGAAATACCTCAGAAAATATACAAAAATACACAAAATACAATATAAATCACACACATTTTGAAATCAGTATTTCATTACTTTTTTGAAGGAAACTATTTTCTATATACTTTTCTTCTTTTAGCGTTATGTACAGTTTTCAGTTTTATGTTGTGCTTAATTTGTTGCTCAATTGCTGATATTTTTTCTGATTTCTCTTTTTTTTTTTTCTTTTACAGTACTCAGTAAGTCATAGACCTGTAGCAAATATGTCTTGAAACAAAAGACAGAAAATATTTAGAAAAGCAGAATAAGAATTTTTTATCTAAGTGATCAGGAAGAAAAAGCAGTTATGCATGTCAAATTATAAAGTCTTCAAAAATGCAACTGGCATAATAGCATATATGTGGTTTTATTGTAGGACACAAGTAGCTGCTAACAAAAACCAAAATCATTAGCCACAAATGGTTTTATGTAGATCAGATGGCAAACTTCCTTAAACATTACAAACTTCTGAAGGAATCTGAGGCAAAGCAATTATTTGCAATCACAAACCTGGATGTCATTAAGACCCACCTCCAAGTCTGAAATATTTCATCTTGAATATTCTGGAAACCTCTTCAAAATTCTTTCAAATAATTCTTAATCCTTGATGAAATATGTGTTACTTTCATGTCTGATCTGCATTTCAGCAGGAACCGTATAGACATCTTTACTTTCCTCTCTACCTGGATCATTTCTTCCTCATTATATAGACGCTAGTAAACAAATAAGTATGAAATATTTTTGTGCAATTTTCCTTTTTATTCCTTGAATGACTCTCTCTCTCTTCATATCAAACAAAATGGGTAATAACTGCTTTTATATATGCCTCTAAATAG
Organism: Coracopsis vasa; assembly: GCA_026283785.1. Taxonomy (NCBI): domain Eukaryota; kingdom Metazoa; phylum Chordata; class Aves; order Psittaciformes; family Psittacidae; genus Coracopsis; species Coracopsis vasa. The sequence goes on from JANHGB010016665.1 coordinate 7,448, forward strand.
TTTATGATTTAACTTCAAGTAAATCACAACATTTGTATTGCAATTCTTCAGCATTTCTTTAATTAATGAAACAAGACAGTATCTTAAAAATCTAAGACAATTATCATTATACTTCCTATTGAAAACTAATGTGATTTGTATTCTCAAATTTCTCAGTCTTGTAAGATGTGGGTCCTGTTATTACTAATAATTTTATATTAGGCCTATACCAGAAGAAAAACCCCAACCAGTAAAGCCTGCATTGGGCTTTCAGCTTACTTTTGATACTGTGGACTATTTACACCAATAGATTCAGTCTCAGAAATAAAGTCTAAATATAGGTCAACACATGGACCTTTTCCCTTGAAAGAAGATTTATCTGAGGGATGGAAGAAAAGGTGGGTAAACACCTAATGTCACACCATTGATTCCACAGTGAAGACGTGGACTTTTGGTTGCATAGTCTATTCAGCCACATTTTGCTTTGTTCAGCTTTGTTCATGCTAGTTATATTGTGGGAGCCAGAATACAATTTCATTTTGTGTAACTAAAGAAAAACACCACAAACATTAATTTTAAACGTCTTAAAAAATTGAACTTTGTGGCGGTATGAGGTAAACCAGCACTGTTTATATGAGGAGGTCTTTCTAGCAATCGGCCTATTTGTAAACAGAACAGTTTTAGGAATCTGTAAGATTCAGAATGTCTCAAACTATCTAGGAAGACACTGGGAGGAAAATTCACTTGAGCACTGGGGACTGAATTTATCAGTGATCCCATGCAAACTCTTCTACTGGACCTACTTTTCCTTTTCTCCTTTTACAGCTTGTACACACTGACCCCTGTAGTCAGTGGCACAATTTGTCTTATTCTAAAGTAGGTCTATGAAATCAATCAGACAAATCATGTTCTAGAAGTCTGTTTATAAGAAAAGGCTCTGGATTAATGTGGTCAGCTGCAGACATGTAGGTAGACTGCTGATGCCTACAGGTCTACTCAAGCTGTAAGTTTTCTGTCAGTGGATCTCTCCTTCCTGCTTGTGTCCATGAAGCTGTGCTGTGGCTCTTGCTAGATGAAGACAAACAATAAAATTACTATTACTTTTATGAGGAATGGCATTCCTCTCACTGGATTTTTTTATAGATGGATTAAATGAACATGTGTCATGAGTTAATGTAGGCAGATTTAGCCCTTCGATGATGGTAGAAGACTCTAGTGATTTGTGGAAGGTCCTCTGGTCCTTCATGACATTGATTTCCATAAAAGTATTTATAGTTGTTTTCAAACAGGTCACACATATGATAACTGCAGCATCATGATATTTTCTTGATAACATCACATGATAAAACAATTATTTTCAAGTCCTAAGATCTGTGGTTCATTTAAATATTCAGCATTTGTCTTGATTTTCATGGGACAGGTGGTAATAGTAGATGAGGAAGTTGCTGTATTTTTCAGACCAAAAGAGTATTGTTAAATAAATAAAATGTGAATGTAGACTAAATTTTCGTTTTGTTAATTTTAGTAGCAAAGTATGAAATAAAATTGTTATGAAATTCTACTGGCCTAGTTTTTTGTGAAGGGGAAACAAGAAAGTAAAGGAGGTTTTATGTAGCCATAAATGTTCTGCACATAAAATATGTAAAAATGTACATTTAAAATGTTACTACGGCTGAAAAAGCAAGACCCAGAATTAGGTTATGCCACAGTGAAGCTTGCCTGCAGAGTCTGTTTCTTCTATTCATGAACTGTGAGCATGATCAGATTATCTGATCATATACTTCTTTTTTGATATTGTCCCTTCATTATTCAACTCATATGAAGAAAGGGGTTTTATTACTTGTTGCATTGTGTCATTCCCCATACACTGAAAACTATTAAAATCCACACTGAAAAGGTAATTAGTCATTTCCTCCTCATACTCTCATATAATGTGCTTCACTATAGCATTTAACCATTGTTCATTTTCACAATGGGCCTCAGAAGTAAAGGAGTGGCATTATCCTGATTTCAAAGATGGGATATAAAAAAAGATAACAACAGAAACAGCTAACTGAGTTATTGTATGAAAACACATGGACGTAAAGGGATTCTGCTCACAGGTTAAAATACAAAACTGTAAGTTTCTAAAGATAAGTGTATTGAAGGTCTCAGGATAGTCAATGAAGATTTGTTAAATAGAATTGGTGGAATGCAGAGAGCATTTACCACACTTTAAAGTAAACATGCAGAATTCAGTTTAGTTTCCTGACCATACAGATTTGATGCCACCTAAGGTACTTTATCCCAACAGCTCTCCAGCAGTTCCTTCAAGCATCCTGAAGGACCAGAGTCAAGGGTGTTGGTCATGACGGTCTCAGCTAGAACAAGGAATTTTACATGGCAATCAATGCCTATGTGTAGGTAAGCTGAAAAAGCTAAGTCTATCTCTGGTAAACTGGATCATTCTCTAAGCTCTTCTGCTGGGTAAATCCTCTTCAATTGTAAGGCAAGCTTTAAAATCCAGCTCATGCAGTCAACTAAAGGTTGACTTTAAGCTGTCTTATTCAATGAGATGCTGAATCCTGCCCTCTGTGTTATCTAAAAACCATGTAAACTGATTGTGTATATGCAAAGGTACTGTTAATGAATTACCAGTCACACTTCCATTAAAAGCCGTAATTTGATCCCATCTCAGGCCCACAGACTGAAGTCTTCCCAGTTCTTCAGTGAAAAATGCCCATCACTGACTCGGAGTCGGGCACCAGTCTAGTTAAGTTACCCAGTGGCATGTAGTATTGTGTGAGCACACAGCATCCCTCACTTCAGTTGTGCGCGCAAGCATATGCACCTAAGGCCTTGAACCTCATGGTGAACAAACAAAAATAATAACATCTGATATCCTACTTCATCCCTAATTACAAAATCCAGGTTCATTACCAGATTTACCTTGTCCTAAACACTGAATAAGCATGTTTTGAGATTAACATTGGATGTAATCAAGTAGTTAAAGACTGAGCCATGCTTGAGTGTTTAGAAGTGAGGTTCTGCCTCATGGTAACTTTCCGTGTCTTCCCACGCATCAGTTATTAGAAGCCTATCAGAGTAGAAACACACTGCTTTTCTAGATCATCGAGGTAGCCTTTTTGTTTCTCCTGGTCTTGGTATTCTGGTATTCAAAGCCTTGTCAGCAGTGAGAACAGAATTGTACTACAGAATTCAACGAAACAGAAGGTGCTTGTCAGGTGAATGCTCCTACGACAGAAGCCTTCAACACTTGTGCTAATAATAATTCTGTTTTTCTGAAGAGACGAGAGAAAAAAGTGTAGAGTTATTTTAAATGAGATTATTCTGATATTATATCTGGCAGTTTAATGGAGGATTCTGCTACCTATATTGGAAGATTTGAACATTATTTTATGATCTTATATTATGTAAAAGATGTCTGTATTGCTGAGAGTAATGGTCACCCAAACTATAGCACAGTCTTGCAGACTCTATTAAAGCAAAACACAAAACTTTTGCTGAGACTGTAGAAATTCTGCAAAATTAGCTATCCCCAAAGTCACTTGTGATTGCAAAGCATTTCTGCTTTTAGAGACAGAATTAAGAACATGAAACATTTGCTGAATATGTGGCTGGATTAAAGCAATTAAATGAGAGTTGCCAGTTTGGAGGGAGTTTAAATGATCCATTAAGAGAATGGTTAGCAAGTGTTATGTAAAATAATGCAACCCAAAAGCAGTCTTTGATGGATGCAGAATTGACCCCAAAATATGCAGTAGATGTTGCAATATCAAAGGTGCCAGAGAGTTGCAACAGTTCATGAAGCTTATACAACAAATAAATTAGATAGTCTCAGAAAGCACAGCACAGAGAACTGAAAGATTAAGTGCCTCCAGTGAGAAAAACAATCTCCTGATAATAATCATCGGTGGTCCAAGGACAAATTCTGAAGAAAGTGCAAATGACAGATACATTCAGAAAATGTCTGGGTCAGTACAAAACTGATCATTTCATAAGGGCAATTAGAAAGATTATCTGACACATGATCTTGCAGATAACCACTGCATGGGATACTGTAGCATCTTTAATCAGTTACTTTAGAAAATAAAAAGAGAGGAATAATGGAGCCTGAGTTTTCTGTTTTGTTCTTTAATAGGACACTATAATTGTAAAGACCTTGTTTAAGAGAGTTTAATACAGGAAACCCTAGTGCTTCTAAGAATGCACACAGGAAATTCTTACTCTTCTGGGTGCTGTTCTGAAGAGTTAAGTGATAACTGTAAATAACATATGTTAATCTTCTGTTTTGCAATACAGCAGTCATGCATTCCTCAATAAAGAAATTCCTCTGGCCTGGGCAAGTGTAAAGTGTGCAGGCTCCAAAAATAATTATATACTGCTGCCCAAAGCAAAAATTAACTGAAATTTTGAGCAGCTGATATCTTTCTGAGATGGTACCCAGAAGCTTAAAACATATGAATGCAAAATGTTGTAATTGCTCTCTCTTCAACCACAATTTTTGCTATGATTGTGCAGTACCTTTGTTTGCAGAATAGCCAAATACAGAAGGAAAACCACCCCACTTTCATACCCCTGATAGCCTCTTACCCAAGGTTAACTAAAGGGAACCTGAAGTAGCAGCAATAGTGAAAAAGGCTTGTCAGGATATATGGTGATTCACATTCTGTTAACAGAGGAATGCATGATGTACTTCTCAAGACTAGAAGATACTTGTCATCTTGGTGATTAGTAAGCATCTCCAAAGGATGATACTTATTTAAGCCTATAGGAAATGGGTACTGGAGATAGTGACAAGCAGTACCTTACAGCTTTTTAAGCTTAATAGGCTAATATTAGAATGCCATACCTGCTTGCCCTTTCGCATAAGAAATTTTGTTTTTCATGCATGTCTGTGGCCCAGCGTTATCTGGACAGTATATATACATGGGCGATGCAGTTCTGAACACCTTGAATATGTGTAAGATGGAGTGCAGTTTAGTGCAAATGATGAAAATTGTCAATGCCTTGACAAATCAACTTTATTTGATGTCACTCAGTAAACAAAACTGTGATAGCCAGTGGATGGGCTTGACAAAGCCTAGGTACTTACTGTTCAGAAAGTTTATTGCTTGGCCCATGGAATAGTTTCAGCAGTTTCACTGTTGAAAGTCCCAATGCTTTTGCATCTAGAACTCAGATATATATTTAATCCCTATATTATCTCTATATATCTTTTTTTAATTTCCATAGTGTTCAGGTAAAGAAGCTTGGAGTTGAATCATCCATAAAGCTGGGATAGATTAAACCGTATTGCTGAGGACCACTGGAGGAAACAAAAGGCAAAAAGTTTTGTTTGTTGAGCCTTCTTTTACCTTTCTTTCTTTTTCCTCTGGATACAAAATAAGGGAAAATAAATATCTATTGAATATATATCATACTTGACTTATTACTGGTTCTTTCACTTCCTGCTAATTCTGCTCCTATTAGAGTAGCAAAGTGTACTGCAGGTATGTGGAATGAATTATTTCAGCCACAGTGGCTACATTTTGGTGACACTATCATGGACCAAACCCAAGATTTCATAGAGAAAAGCATCAATTTTCCTTATTAATTGGTGATGTTGTCAACTCAGTGTGTCATGTACATTTTCACTGATATTCATGGAGTATTTTAAAGAAATGTTTAGCTATGTAAATTTGATTAAAACTCAACCTTAAATGTTCAAAAGTCAGGCCACAACAAACCTTTTAAAGTGATGCCTCTAGGTTTCTTTTAGTTTGTCTGCCAGCATTCGTAACATTACTGTTCACACGGTTGTGTCCCTCTCTACAATAAATAGGTAATTAATAAAGACATTGAGTGAGTTAGGGCTATAGGAAATACTGTACTGCAGGACATTTTGCGAAACTGTTTGTTGATTGCTGTTTAATTATTCCCCCCAAAAATCTCCTACTTATGATGGATCTGAGGTTTTTTTAGATATTTTTACAAGACTGGTTCTGTATTCTGACTGATTACATCAGTTTAAAATATTGTAGCTCCTGCATCTTTTTTTTTGACTACAGGAAGCATCTTACTTACATTACTTTCATAACTGCCCTTCTACATGCTTCAATAATGATTATCAGATAAATTAAGGTATACAAGAGAGTGGTTTGTAATATACTGCTATGAAACTAGTTACTAATAATAGAACGACAATGATTTCCGGAGATATATCCTGCAGGCGTAATAGCTCTACATTCCTCAGATATTGGGAGTTATCTCAGACCTCCTAAATCAATGGAAAGTATTTACTCCCAAAGGCTTTGAATCAGGAGCTGTAGGGAATAACAATAATTTTAGATGCTGTCTTTTGTCATTTAAGACTCTGAAAGAGCATAGATGAAAATAGTGCATCAGGACTGTTTTGCTAGCTGGAAAGGACCGATTGCTTGAAAGTACATCTGACGTCTCAGGTCAGGATTCTGGAGGCAGGATTTCATAATGCCAGAGTGACACAGATATTTGAATCGGCAGCCTTTTTAGTGAGATAGACTTTATTATTATGATTATATACTGTGATATTACTTAACAATCATGGTCAGGAAGCAGTATATCTCACAGCACTAGGTGCTGTACACACACAGAGCAAATAGAATTTCCTTCTCTGATAGGGCTTAAAATTTTAGAAATCAAGTGGGACAATTGGGCATAGGGGAAAATAAGGAAATATAGTGAATGCATTGCCCACTTGATAATATCAGTTATATCGCTAGCCTGATTAAAGGCAAATATTCCTGCATTATGGCAAACAACAATTTCTAGGAAAGCCTTAGAAGGATCATAGTGAAAAGACTTTGCAGGTGATTTCAGAGTTTTTTAGCACTATGAGTGACAACATCAGCAAAACCTGACAGTGGTTTCTTGCAAATCTGAGAAACTGGCAAGTGATGCTAGCACCTCATCTTACAAATTAGGGATAGTAAGTGAACCTAACTCTAGAGAATATGGTAGTTTGAAAAAACTGGATTATTCTCAGCAATTTTGAAGCTCAAATAATCAGTCATTAACACTTCTGTTCTTACACTGCAGCTATGTCTATTTTTGAGAAGTCTGAATTGAAAACTTAGTGGTTCTGCATGCACAGCTAATTAAATTCAAACTCATACATTAACATTCCAGAAGATGGACACACAGCAATATCATGAAAAATAGATTATTTCACACAGAGCTAGCCATGAATAAAAAGCCCTTCCATGTACAATTTGAGCAGGCATGCTGTTAGGATGCCAGTTGGCTTCATCATATGGAGATTTTGCTGCCTTTAGTGTCTGTTTCTCCACATACTGACACAATAAACTGAGGCTCCAAAAAGCTAAGGGCTTCTTAACTGCTCATTGACACAAAATAGTAGTCTCTAAGTACTCTTTCAGATGTCATTACGCTCTATCATGTCAGTGATCCACGGATAATAAGAGCATCTCATGTAAATCACTGGGGGGTGTTCTGCTAGCTTGTTAGGTTCTCATATAAATTTAATAACAGATTTATTTTATTTCCCTTTTGAGAAATTAAAATTACTTGAAATGTTTTAGATATAGCCAGAAAAGTGAAATGGTCTGCTGTGTTTCGCGGTGATATGCACATCCCTACCTTTCTGTTCTCCCATCCCTTTTCCCTATGATTCCCCTCTTTGGTTCAGAAGAGAACATGTTTCACTCCTGTTTTATCTTCCACTGACATAAGTTCAGCTAAACTCACAGGGTTCTTGTTCTTTGGACCTATATTTTCAGTCCCTCCTCCACCTACTGCTGGCTGACCCTGATTGGCAGTTCTGGCACCACAAGGCTCTGATGAGTTGGGCCTGCCCCTGTGGACAGGAAAGTTTTACCACTGCTCTGCTAGCTAGATGCCCTTGTGTGCAAGAGCTTTCAGGAGAGAGTCTTCCCACTTGCAGGACTTCTCACCAAAGCACCTTTCTTGACACTCAACAACGTGAACACATTTCATTGCAAAGACTTTGGTGTTGCTCACAGCTTTTGAGATAGCCTTCATGTGCTGTAATGTTATTTATCCCTGTGGTTCCTTGTGGGTATGTTGGTGCAAGCTTTATAATTGTGCCCAATACAAAATATAACTGTTATTTTACTTCTAGTAATATTGAAAATTCTGAATGCCAATATAAAGATCAGGTGAGAATAGTTGGTACATACCATACATCAAGTCCTTGTAATTTGAGCAATTGCCTGCACTGAACTTTTCTATTGCACATATATAAAGGTACCTGTGCCATTTCATATCCATTCACTTCAGGTCATTACCACTGAAAATTCTGTCTTTTGTAAGAACTTATATCAGGGTCTTCAGCTGACATCATTGAAACATTTCACTTTGGATCAGCTGCCTTTCTTGGAAACAATTTCTATCATCTCTATGGCAAGTAAAAGTTGCACCTGCCCCTGACATATTGTATTTAATTAGGTAAAAATCTGCTGACTGCTAGCTGTTTCAAAAAATCATTCTTTTTTTCTGCAAATTGCTGAATGATACTTTTATGGAAGTTGTAAAAAAATTCATAGTTTTAATGTAAATAGAAGTTTTCATTCCTGAAAAATTAAGATTTCTATTTCTTGAAAAACAATGTTTTTAAATATTAAGAAATTGTATGATGAATCAGGTTATATTTTTCCTTTCAATTCAATTGAAAGACAATTGAAACAAAATTAACTTCTTTCCAAATTTCATTTCTAAGAAAAATATTTCCGTCAGAACTATCAGCATATATAACTATGTTGTACCCTTACTAGGAATAGTCATAATAATATAAGTTATGTCTTTTCATAAGTTAAAAGTCTGTTGTGACCTCATGACTCATATGATAGGAACAAATAATTCACTCAGAGACTTCTTGAGATTTGATATTACTACTAGGAAAATGAATTTCCTTTATGCCGATTTCTCTTCGTGTACTTAAATTCATTCTGTAAGAGCAATTCTCCATGTTGACGTCACTCCACTACATAAATTATCATGACACTGTGATAATCTGCTTGATTCTATGAGTATTATTGGGTGTGTAGCGTGAAATCCATCTCTGGATGGAAAGGCTGACTGATGACTTGTGTCCAGGGTAAGCCTGATGTTTATGACTCTCTAACAACCTTCCATGAAAGATAAATGCAATCAGAAGGAATTAGTTTTATCCTAAACCATGTCTATAATTTTGGTGACTTTGAAGGTGTCTATCTCTTAGCATATTATAGTCTAAATCAGTAGTTAAGCCTGTCTAAATTTTAGACAGCTGCAGTTAGATGAGATGCATCCTATCTCTATCTTAAATTATATATATATATATATTTTTTTTTTTTAATCTGTTTACTCTAAACTATGATCTCTCATGTGGTTTCTGAAATTTTAGATCTGGCTTCTTCAGCTCAAAATCAATGCTTTCTAAATCCAGAGTGTTTCCATGCATATCACAGGGTTTTTCTTTTTTTTAATTTGTTTCCCTTTTGCTTCCTCAGAACACCTGTAAATATCTGTTACTGGAGCTATCAGAGCTAATGAAGTTCTGGAGCTTGCTCCCAAATTGCATAGTCTGATCTTATTAAATTTAAAGACTCAGACATACTTTTCACTTTTCTTTTGACCTTTCCCTTGCATCAAGGAGATGGCAGCAGCAGTTTCCTAGGCAGATTCTTCAAGAACAGCATAACAGTAAACGCACAGACACACATTTGTGTCCAGACTACAATCTAGTGTATAACTTGACTGTCATCTTTATTAACTTCTGCTGAAGAAAATCACAGTGATGCCTAGTAACATATTTACGATTCCAGCTAAATATTTCAGTCAGCTATTGATGGTATTTTTTAAATGTAATCTGCTCACAGCGGGTTTTATTTGACAGTATGTTTAGTGCCCTACTTTCAATATTTTTTTGTCTAAATATAGCAAAATATAATCAATATTTTGAAAAATGCATGAAACCATTCATTCCAAGGGAATTCATGTTAATTTGGTAAAGTGTGAGTTTAAGAAAAAAAGTCAGAGGTCTTTACCAAATAAACCTACTTGCTCTCATGTTTATGTATCATTCATTTGTTGTGCATCATTAGAATGAGTAATCTCTCTGAGTGTAGGAGTGTGGTACAGTAGTATTTTAAAGCAAAATAAAGAAAGATAAAACTGCCAGCACCTTGTTTTATTCTCCTCTCCTTGCGTTTCATCACATCATTGTCTGGTTTATATCTATGATATTTCTCTGACTGCAAGAGAACTATAAAAATGCTTGATTAAGATCTGCCTCCATAGTTTCACAACCTGATCTCAGCAAAGCCAATGTTGCTTCATAAATGTAAAAATACTCATGATTAGAAAATGCTTTTTTCCACATGTTAGACACTTAGTTTATGAACAAATTAAAATTTAATGAGAAAAATACATTTCAGTTTGGTTTAGTCACATGTAGTCAGTTGTTGTCAGACATTCTATGCTTGTCAGAAAAAGGTGAGGAGGCTATGTTCTAATGAAGGATTAAATTGATTTTTAGGTCCTTAGCTAGCTCAAGACTTCCTTGTCATTCACGAAAACATAGTTAATCCTACAGTGGAGCTGAATGAGTTTTTAAAGGCTGTCAGAAATATTTTGGACTGTCTGTACACTATTTTTGTTGGAAACTTAAAAGGCAACTGGAACCAATATGTTCTCAAAAGTGTAATTGCAAGATGAAGAGAGGATGAGAATTTAAATGTTGCTTTCTTTCCAAATTAAATGGTCACTGGTAAACTCTGGATTTTTTCCCCTTTAAATTTAATATCCTGTTGCTTTAGTGGTCATCAATCCTTTTGAGACACTGACTCCAGACCAAAATCCTTGGGGATTATCCCGGTTGTCAGATGTGAATCACAACAATTATCATCACTGTGTTCAAATAGTGATTATGCTGAGAGTGTGCTAATTCCGGGGGAGAGTTAGATCTGAGTTATTGAAGCAATAATAAATGACACATAAGCAAAACTTCTAATCTCCTCCTTTTCTTATAATAAAACCTTAAAATTCAAGCTTTTTTCTTGAAAGCATAATACTCAATATGCTGTAATTGGGGAAATTAATTTTAACTTGTCATCAAATGCAGAATCACAGTTCTTTATACAGAAAAAGAAATATTTTGCATATAGTTATACCTGATCTGCAAAATTGCCTTCACAGAACCACTAAGGTGGAAGTTACCTCTGGAAACTAAGCCAAACGCCTGCTCAGACCATGGTCAACAGCAGCAGCATTTTGTTTTGGTTTTGGTTTTGGTTTGGTTTGGTTTGGTTTGGTTTTCACAGCTTTATTATTTCTTTATTATTTCTCATGTACATCCAAGACCCTATTTTTGCCTTTTTCTGTCTGCACATATTGGAAAATTAGCAAAAGAGTGAAGCTTTTTTTTTCCCTAAAGAGCAATGTCTTGCATATATTGCAAGCATGTTGGCTCTAAATAATATTTGATACTATCAAATTTTCTTTTTTGCTAGTATTTGAGATGGTTTAATGTTATCAAAGTGTCTATAAATATGATTATTGATGTAGCTACAAAGAGGAAAGGTACACTATTAAATTTTGTATAGCTGCATAGCTGTTCAGGAAAATAACCCAGGCTTATCTGGAATACAAATAACTTCTACAATGAAATATTTAACTGTATTGAAGATCTATATAGGAAAAAATTCCCTCAGGCTCTGGGAAAGACAATCACTTTGTAAATCTCTTAAATCCAAAAAAGCACAAGTGCCATAAAACATAATTCTTTCAAATCAGATAATCCATTAACCTGCCAAGAACCCAAAACATAAACCAGATGAGAACTGGGAGCTGTCCCATTTTCAGGCTACTGAGCCAGTGTAAAGTCCTGAAAACACTGTGCAGCTACATGAGGGGCAAACACAGCCTTTCAGTTCCACACATGAACACCAGTCTAACTCACTATAAATTGACTTCTGGTATCAGGATTTCCTGTGTTTGCTTTTCATAGATACAAAATTCCCTAGGTAAATAGAATTAGTTTAGATACATAATTTTTTTTTTTTTTTACATTTGTTACTCAGTCAATGGTATTATAAATAATTAAGATGGTTAGTAACTGTGCCATAAAAATTTGGTATAGTTAGTTGTTGTTTCTTTTCTGAATCTAAAGACTTAAACAAAAAAAAGAGTGAAAAATAGGACATTTTTTCCTCAAACCTGATATAACTTCATTTATTTTCATTATTTTTCACAGTTTTATATTCTAATTTTAAACAGTACTTTATATTGTGATTTTTGTTGCATGTCAAACAGAATACTGATCATTGTTTAAAAAACTGACTGTGGAAAAATATTATAAAAATAAATAACTTGATGTTCAACAGATATTTTTCTCCCTAATATTTTATCACATATTTTGCAAAGCAAAATTTAATTTTTTATTATAAATGTAATTCTGCCAGTAAACAGTTGAAATGCACTTAGTAAATCCAAGCCTTCAGTAAAGCAACATTTAGCACAGTTAGATTAACTGATTGATGTTAAGGACTTTTGATTTCCTGTGACAACATGTCTAGAACTTCTCCAGAAGTTTTACAGAAATTATTTTTTTTTTCTTTATCAAAGGCTTGTCACTGGAATGTGTCTTCCTTGTAGTAGCATAATCTAAACCATCTACTTCAGGAAAATCATTTCTTTCTTCATTCGTTTTAAAGCAATGTATTTAACTGATTGTTTTGCATCTTTTACAGCAATTATATTTGTCTGGCATTGGATTAGGTACTAATTTTGTTTCTTAACATTAAACTATCACCTCAAAAATCAGGTTCATAATAGTATTGGTATTTGGCCTGTGGGAATTATTAAGGGAATGAGTTTGCCTGTAAGGATTCCTACTCTGCAGATACAAGCTCATTTCCATTACAGAAAAGGGGTATCTCTAAAATGGACAAGAAACATGGTTAAAAATCATTAGCATGCTTGATATCCTCCATGATATAAGAAGAAATATCTGGGGGAGGGGATATTTTATTCTTAATTGGAGACATTTTATCAAATAATAAAACTCTGCTTGATCTTACTTTTGATATCAAAAGTGAACTTGTGAAGGACTTGTCCTGCTAAGAGACTGAAAATTCATAACTCACTGTCTAAGCATTGATGCACAGGTTGAGACTGAAATTAAAACTGTTCCTGAAGACAGATTGACATTCAGGGCCAAGTTTATACCATCTCTTACAATTGATGGGAAAATTTAACCAGACGGGCTCAGCTGGACAACTTGAAAAATTATTTCATATCCTGAGCTCAAATGATTAATAAATATTTGATTCTTAGCAATAAATCACAGGCTTATCAGGCAAAAATGAACAGCCATTTCTGTGGTCTCACACTGCATCAGTAAAGAATTTTATATATATATTGAAGAAAAAGTGAAGAAAAAAAGATGTAAATGTTGGACATATCACTGAATCCTTGAAGTGATAGGATAGTGCCATCTCACTTGCCGTACACATGGGATGTATTTTAAAAATAATAATGTCACATATCCTGCTTCTTCAGGCAACATGATACATGCCTTGTCCTAGTGTACAACTTATAAAGATAACAGGAAAAAAACCTTGATAATTCAGAACAAAATATACATTCCCATAATCATAATTTATCAGTGGCATGAAGTTCCATATTTATTTTTGTAACAGGAATTTCAATTTCATGAGATTACAGGAACTTTAAAGAAGAAAATGGAGGCACATGGAGGTATTCATTTGTTCTATTACTTATGGTAGCTGCCTTTGATCCACAATTTGCTATGACTGATTCTGACTCTGAATAAATGGGAAAATTATCATTTTAACATGTGAGGATCACAGGACTGAATATAGAGCAAAGTCCAGTCCTGCTCTACAAGGTTCCGTAAGGTTTCCATTGGTTTCATTAGACTGAATAAAATAAATCTCCTTTACAAGTATATTGCATTTGTAAACCAGAAGCAAACATTAATATCATAAAACTATTGTTTTCTTCTCTATACAAGTCCTTTATAGGATATATTTGTATTGTAACATCTATAAAAATAAAAATACAGTCTTCTAGAACAAAGATCACTTTTATCAAAGGCAGAAGAAAAACAGCTCTGCCTTAGGGAAAGGCAACAACCTGTATGCAGCATGTTGAAAACTTGAGTAAAACACCCATCTGACCAACATCAAAGAAGCAAGTGATTTCAAAAATTTCATTTTTGCTCCTTTGTCCTTGTTACAGCAGACTACTAGACAACCGCACTCAGCCACCTTAGGTTTCCACTTAGTGTTCAGTTATCTGCTCGTGTTGTGCCCTATTTTGTGCCACCCCTATATTTTATGCCATATAGAACCTGCAGTGACAACTGCACACTTTGTCCATGCCTTGTCCATGACCTAAAGCAAAGTTCATCTGGAGACCCTTGCTATAGCGCGCAGGGAGTCTGCAGCTCTGCCCTGTGACCTAAGAGGAAACTTATGCACACTCTGTAACAGGAAGCAAGAGCCACAGCCTTATGCTGACTTCCCTCCTCTTCCTGGTGAGCAACTCCTTTTTCTCTTTTACAGTCTATTAATCTTTTCTCAACCAACTCTCTCTGATTATAAATATAAAGCATAGAATCCTGGAACCACAGAATGATTAGGATTGGAAGGGACCTTAAAGTTCATCTAGTTTCAAACCCCTTGTCTATGGCAGGGACACCTCCCATAAGACCAGGTTGCTCAAAGCCCCATCTAACATGGCCTTGAACACTTCCAGAGATAGGGGATCCGCAGCTTCTCTGGGCAATCTGTACCAATGTCTCACCACCAGTGAAGAATTTCTTCCTAATATTTACTCTAAAGCTAGCATCTTTCAGCTTGAAGCCATTACCCCTTTTCCTATCACTACATGCCTTTGTAAAAAGTCCCTCTCTATATTTCTTGTAGGCCCCCTTTAAGTATTGGAAGGCTGCTATAAGGTCTCCCTGGAATTTTTTCTTCTCCAGGCTGAACAAACCCAGCTGTCTCAGCCTGTCTTCACAGGAGAGATGCTCCAGGCCTCTGATAATCTTTGGGATCAAACCCTATCAACACAATGGAATCTGCCAACTTCCTGTCCATCCAGGGTTCAAGACCCCATCTGAGGTCTGG
>JANHGB010016666.1:0-26779 GCA_026283785.1 Coracopsis vasa
CCGCCATTGTCATATAAGTCCGCCTTTCTCTGCCGGCAGCTGGCGCGGCTGCCGAGCGCCCGTCCGGCCCCGGCAGCTTTGGGAAGGGAAAGCGGGGCTCCGGGATGGGACGGGGTGACCCCGGTCAGACGGGATGGGGATGCTTGACAGCGGGTTTCTCCACGAGCAGCGCACCCCGCTGCCTTGGAAGGACCCAGGCGCCCCTGTCACTCCTTGCCCAGCTGCTGTCACAACAATGCGGAGCTTTGTGACCCGGGGGGTCCCTGCACAGGGGCAGGTGGCAGCGGTGTTCCGGCCCCGCACGGCCCCAGCGAGGCCGCTGAGCCCGGCGTGCCCCGCAGCGCAGCCCGTTCAGCAGCCACCGCGGTGCCGGCAGGCGCCAGGACAAGGCGGGAGCTGGGGGTTTGTGAAGCTGTTGATTTCTGGAGGCCAGCTGCCTCCGCCGGCACGGCCCCACGGGCGCTCCGGTGGGACCCTCTGCTGCACCCGGTGCCTCTGCTGCCACAGAGCACCCATGGCAGAGACAGGTGCCAGCACGATACGAGCAGCATCATCCCCTTGCCTGCAGCGGCTCCTCTCCATCCCGAAGAGGGTCTGCTGTCTACATCGTCCGGATCCACAGGAAATCTCAGCTGATCTCTCAGCCCTGGGTGGGTGGGGGAGGCAGGAGGAGGAGGAGGCTGCACACACCCAAACAGTGTGCATGTGGCAGCCACGGGTGAAACCCCAGGCTCAGTAGTGCCGTAGAACCAGAACCCAGCCAGGTTCTCGCCTGCCAAGCGCTTTTCACACATAGAGGCTAGGGGCAATTAAGACAAATCACCTAAAGGTGTGAATCCCTGCCTGCAAATGCGCTAAATCCCAAGCGGATATGCTCTTTCAGGAGCAAAGTGGCTTTAGCTGCCTGTGTCTTAATCTGTCCCGGTTTAGGCTCAGCATGCTCCTGCACCAAGGGCAGGGCTGTCCCAGGGCCACAGGGACAGTGGGACAGGCGACTGAGGTGGCACTGCTTCTCTGGGGACAGCATGCCCACTGCCAGGCACGGGAATGCAACCATGGGACATCCTGCTGCTGGGGGGACGCAGGGTGCAGGCAGGTGGCACATGAGGGACAGCCCTGCCCCCACTGCGCCGTGTCCCTGGAAGGCTGCATTAATGCCCAGGATGGGGCCTGTCCCAGGGAGCAATTTTCACCAAGTGATGCATTTTACATCAGGAACCTGGGGGCTCCCTCCCTGCCCAGGGCTGAGCTGGGGTTTCCCTGCAGCCCATCAGCAGATGGGAGGTTTCTGGCACAGGCAGTGCGGGGGGTGACTGCCCCCCAGCCCTCGCTCCCAAGGCAGCAGGTCACCTATTTTCCTCCAGTGGCACCTGGCCCCTCAGTCTTGGGGCTCCCTGAGCCGCTGTAGGCTGCTGGCTGCCTGGCCCAGCACACATCCCATCGCCAGCACTGGTGGTTGATGTTGGCTGGTCTGGCCGTGCCCTTAATAACCTGCTTAGGGACTTTGGGGCACAATGGGGCCTCCCCAGCACAACTGGCAGCCCAGCATTCCCCTCCCCAGCCCCTTCCCGCAGAGATGCTGCACAGTGGGTGAGGAGCCACATCCCTGCAGCACCCCCTTTCCCAAGCAGGACTGAGACTAAAGCAAGCCCAGATCCTAAAGCTGGTGTCAGGAAGTGTAGCCATCCCCTGGGCAGCAGCAACAGCTGTGGGCCCAAGGGTGGCTGTGAGACATGGGAGGGGTGTTTTGCTGACCATGCTGGGCTGGCCTTGGCCATGAAACAGAGTTTGCTGCCTCTGGGAGCCTTGGAAAGGCACAAGGCTGCTCGGGACCTCTGCCTGGGGCAGGTCAACCGGAGAGCTTTGAGGGAGATTAAGGGAAAGTAATAAATAAATAAGGAATAACTGCCCCCAGGCTGCCTCTCCTTTGGCTCACCTCTCTCCTCCCCACGCTGTCTCCCCTCAGCTCTTTCTTCTTCCTTCAGACGCAAATACCACAAAAACTCACACATGGAGACCTGGCTGCTCACAGAGGGAGCTGGGGCTGTAAAGCCTTCCTCTGCTCTCTGCTTGTGTCTCACATTTTCTGGCACCTGGGATCAGCTGGATTTGTTACAGGGTAAGAAGAGATGGGGGGGGGATATCAAAAAAGACTAAAGAAAACCCCCACTGCTGGCTGGGTTTGCCCAGAGGACAGTTGTCCATGCATGGCCCACAGCCCCTGAGACGGTGCATCGGGTGCACCCATATCCCAGCCCCCTCCGTGAGGGTCCCCACGGGGTGACAGGCTGCAGCTTTCTGTCATCCCTAGAGCTCCTGCACCCCTGGATGCAGTGCATGGCCAGGCACTCATGGGTACATGTGGCAGAGCAGGCAGCTGCTGCCACGGGCTTGGTGAGTGGTGGCTGTTGCCCATCAGCTGCCCCAGCTCTGCCTGCGTTTTGCCTTAGTCCTTACCAGTTGGCAGGAACTTCATGGCAAAATGGGTCAGGCTCCTATTCATGGCCTGGGAGCCATTCCCGGCTGGTGCTCCGGGACGGGACAGAGGAGTCTTTCACAAAACCAGGCAAAGCAGTTATTTCATGTTTTATTCTTACTGCAGAGCCCTCCTAGATGTGTGGTGCCTGCCAGCCCAAACCTGGCCATCCGGAGCCTGGGTTGCACGGGAGGGCGAGCAGGGCAGCACCCTGCCTGCAGCAGGGAAATCTGCTCCCCAGCGTGAGGAGCCCTGGGCTGGCTGGGATGGGGAGGCAGCCGCACGCAGGGGGGATGTGTCCCACAGATGCCAAGTACCCAGCTTCACTGCCAAAGGGTGGCCACAGGATAAGCACATGGCTCAGGAAGGGGAGCCCAAGGGCTTAGGAAGGATTAGCAAGAGATGGGAAGATGGAGGACCAGAGCAAGAGCATGTGGGGGGCTGGCAGGAGCTGGGTCTTGTCAGGCAGCACATGCCACTGGCCAGGGCTTGGCACGTCACCGCCTGGCCCCGGCGCCCGCTATCTGGAGCTCCAACCATCCCCTTGTCGCTTCTCTCCTTTAAAAGGCATCTGAGTCCCTGCCATTATCAGGCAGGGCAGATAGCACTGTCACGCTTGCAATAAACAGGTTTACAGACATCCCACTTGTCCTTGCAAGCGGGAATGGATGTCCCCGTTGTCCCTGCGCCCCCTTCCCAAGGGGCTGTAGCTGCCAGCTCACCCAGGGCCTGTGAGCATCCCAGGCAGCTGCATGTGGACACCGAGGATGCAGATACGTGTGGATGGCATCTCCATACCATGAAGCAGGAGTGATGCCTCCTTGAGGCAGGATGCAGCCGCCCAAAGAGCAGCACTGTAACCAGAAAAAGGTAGTAGCCAGCTGGAGAGACCAGAGCGTGGCTCTCAAACCCCCGGCGGAGCCAGGCTCCATGGCAAGGATGTAGCAGGGGTCCACGCACGGCAGCGGCTGGCACCGGCAGCAACTCCGCAGCCTTTCTGCGGGAAGGAAGGGGTGTCCCGGGGGACGGGCTGTGCTCAGAGCCAGGCCTCAGTGGCAAAGTTCAGCTCCTGGTGCGTGAGGCACCGCGGGGTGGTTTGTCACCAAGCTCTCCCGGTCCCAGAGCCCCTCCCGGACACCCTGTGGTCAGAGGTCAGGCTGGCCATGGTGCAACACGGTTACAGGGGCCAGCACAGTGGCAGGGCAAGCGTGTACAGCAGCTGCCCAGTTCTCATTGTCTGTGCCCCCTTGCACAGCACCTCCAGGACACAGCTGTCTGAGAGCTCCTGGGCTGGACATACACAACCCAGGGCCTCATGGGCACTGCGATGTCCCCACGGTGCTATGTTCTCCTTCGGCAGCACAAGGGGTAAGACTCACCCATTGGGATGCAGCATTTGTTCTAGGTCTGCACCAGACATTATGAGCATCTTCTTGGGATGTAGGGAAACAAGCGTGCAAACCTGCCTGGCTTGGCTCCACGTCTGCATGCTCCCCTCGTATATCCTGCATGGGGGCAGCCAAGATGCAGGCATAGGGGAACAAACTTGCTCCCGCTCAGATGGAAAATCTCTGAATGAGCACAACTTGGCTGAAACCCTCCGGCAAAGACCTGTAAATCTGCTCATTGTGACGCTGCCAGCATCCTGTGGAGCACTGGATCCAGGTGGAAAGTCCCCTTGCAGGCAGGAGGGGAGGAAGCTGTCTGCAGAAAGATGCTGAATTTGTTACTTGCATCGCTCCAGGAATGCGGTGAATGAACTCACAAAGCCCACGGCAGGCATCAAGTGTGCTTCAGCCCTGACCTTGCCTGACTCTCTTCCAGGCTGAAGATGAGGTGGGGACAAGCCCCCAGCCCCAGAGCCCATGTGAATTTACTGTGTGTCTTTTAACAGCTTTCCCGCTCCCAGGAGCCTGCACGGATGAAATGTGATCAGAGGCAGAGTCTTTCACCACGCTTCAAACATGGCAGAGCAGAGCAAACTCCTATTCAGTCCCTAGGAAGGGAAGGAAGCGCAGCAGGGCCACAGGGCACACCACCCTCCTCCCTCGTGGAGGGCAGCAAAGACCAAACGCACTCATGACATGTTTGTACCCTGAGGTTGGGGATCAGAGCAGAGCCCATCACTGTTGGCTCTTGCAAGCAATTCCAGAACAGTATTGACTAAAAAGCACATTTACAAGGGAAAAAACCCCAACCAACAAACAAATGCTTGCCAGCTAGAGAGCACTCATGCCAGGGCTTGCCTTTCTGCAGCAATCTCTCTTCTCTCCCTCTAACGCTGCTGCCAATGCTTATTTTAAGTTGAAAGTGTTTTTGAGCCCGCGCTCTCTCGATGGATTAAGAAATCCATCCTCCCAGTCAGAATCTGCTAGGAGCTCACACACCTCCCATGCCACTACTCCACACACCACCACGTGCCCATGCCATCATCTGGGCAGGTTAAGTGCCCCCTCCTCCTCCATGGCCCCACCTCAGCAGTGGAAAGCGGCTCCTCCATGACGCAGACTGACCACCTGAAAAAGAGGCTTCTCAAGGTCTAGCTTGTGTAACGCTCGCACCGAGAGCCAGAGCCCGCAGCAGAGCTGGCACGGGCTCCAAATTTCCATTTCAAAGTTGATTTCAGCGTGTATTTTGCTTTACGACTCTGCAGTAGTGTCCCAGTTACAGGCCGCCTCCCACAGCACGAATGCCAGGTTCGGAACTGCTGGTTTTGGTCATGCTTTGCTTTTTTATCACACTGTTTCAATACGGCTGTTACAGACACTGTTCAGCCTTCCATGCTACAGCACCAAAAGCCGAGATCACACGGAGCTGCTACCGACAAGCTGGTAAAATGCTAAACAGAAAACAGCAAAATAAACAAATTCCGAAGTTAACTGAAGAAATCCGTGGTCAGGAAGTACTGCAGGAATGTTTGGATTTTTCTTCTGTTTTTAAAGGACTTCCCTGACCAGCTCCCAGCTACTTTTAAGCCTGTAAAATAGTAAGCATGGTAGTAAGTCTGGAGGCCAACACGCTCCATCCATGTGAGCATGAAGCACAGCCTCCTCCGAGAATCCGAGCTGAGCTTGTGACATGTCTGCTCCCACATCTGCAAGGCAGAAAAGTGAAGGATGGGGATGTCAGAGACACACAGCTAAGGAAAATATCCCAACATATGTGCCAAAACTTGCTATGGACTGGCAATGCACGCAGTGGAAATGACCTGCTCAGGGTGGGTGAGCACTTCCAGGTGCCAGGCTCTGCACCATGGAGTTAACGTGCCTGAATACCAGCCTATCTTTCACTGCAACTCCCATCAGAACTCTTCCCCTACAATCCCAAGGGCTCTTTAGGAGATGGGAGCAGGGAGTAGAAGGGGCACTGAAAACAGGACACTGCCCCATCTGTATGAATCTTTTCTTATTTTTCCAAGGGTCTACAGTAGGAGGGTGAATAATCAAAGGCAATTCCTGCAGCAACAGCACATCAGCATTTGAATGTGAATGAAGAGAGGTTGGTTCAGGAGAGGTTCAGTGACAGCAGCCAGCTTAAGAGAGTGACTGATTGCTCAGGCTTGGATATGTCAGTGGTGGGACCTACCGTTCACTGCACTTCCCAACAGCTGGCATTTTTTTTTGGTTGCTAGATACCTTCCGAAGTTTCCTCCTAAGCTGGTACAAACACAAGCCAGTGAAACACAAGGGAGCAAAGTCTGCTACTGCACACTGAAAAATGGCATCCATATTAAAGGACACGCAAGGGGTCCTTCAAAGTCAGGGCAGCACAGGATATTCTCTCTACTTGCCTGGACTCATTCCCAGAGCAATCTCTGGAGCTGCTCCAAGAAAGCTTTCAAGTTGTTGGAAACTGCAGGGCTGGCACCCCCAAGTGGTTACTCTGAGCTCTTCGTGCAGCCTGAACAGCTTCTCTCAAGCCTCAATAGTTCATCTACCGATAACCAAAGTGCATCGTCGCCTGCACGCAGGGACTTTGGAGCTCCCCACACCAAGCAGAGTACGACTCTGCTGCAGCCTCAGCTCCAAATCCCACTGCAGAACGGATGGAGCCAATCTGGACACATATTTTCAAAGTGATCTCTTTCAGATCTCATCTTGCCGCAGGAAGGAATCCCTATGAGACCTCACAGAGCAGAATCAAGTGTTACAAAACCTTTCTGCAGTCAGCAGTATTTCTTACATATATAGGGTTAATCCTACAGACTGATGGAGGAGAAGTAGAACTGCCAGTCTTTGGTGCAGCCCTGCACTGTTGCATGCAGCCTGGAGATTTCCAGCTACCAAGCCTGGCGCCCTTCCTAAGCAGTATATCCTTCGGGAATGGATATTCCCTCATTCTATGGACAGAAAATCATGACCAGCAGTGTAGGATACACTTACAACATCTGCTAAGTTTCACAGCTACTCATAGCCACAAAGTAAATCTTATCACTCCTGAGCAGCAAATGAGCCCCAAAACACTGATCCCCGCTTCGTTTATCCAGTAAGGATCAAATGTAGAAATGAAGAAGTACTTACACATCAGTGGGTTAAGTTGCTAACCCCCAGGGATTGCACTCTGCCACATGCCAGAGTCATGCCCCTGATCAGCAGGACGCATGAGCCACCACAGACAAAAGGCTCATTCAGAGCCCTGGCGTTGCATCTGCTGCCGCATTCAAGAGGAGGAGGGAGGGAATCACAGGCTGAAGTGCTAGAAATGTTTAAACTGCACAGGAGGGGAATCAACTATGAATGGCTCTTGCCCTGTACAATGTACCGGCACTGGCAGCACAGGGATGGGCTGCAGTTAAGCAAACACTCGGGAGCAGAACACAACTCTGGTATGTGAAGGAGGCGCAGAGAGGCGTGCGCACCAGCCAGATGGCACCCTGAGCAAGGGTCTTGGCAGCTATTTCAGAAGAGACAAAAAGCAGATGTTTCACAAAAGCTCATTTTCCAGGTTTATTAAGTAAAGTTAACTGAATTGTTTTCATTTTGTGGGGATTCCTTTCCGTCTAACCCGGTGGGTTAGCAGAGTTGCACAGAATCACGGTTGGACTGTGATAACCCAAATACAACTTTGGCTCATCTCACCGCTGACACATATGGAATGACTTGGGGGTTACTACATGCTGTGTCTGCTTGAGGCAGGTACATGTACAGATCAGCACAAGTTGCAAATGATAGTTTACATCCTTTCAAAACAGAGCAGGGCATTCAACAAACGCACTGCAATGAGAAGACATATGAAAAAGAAATTATACAGACTTGCAAATACGTAAGAAGTTCAAGAGATGCAAGAAACCTCAAACACAAGAAATGTCAAAGGGGGAAAACCCACTTAATTTCAGACACAATGTGTTCAAATGAAAACCCAGCTGTAATTTAAATTCCCTTCAAAATGGGAAACATACAGTAACGCAATTAAAGAGAAACCAGGTCTTGTCCTGGGAGAGATGTGTCCAAAAACACTGATGCACAAACAGGTTCAGAGTTCTAAGCAAAATGTCCCTGGGCATTGGTGTACTTGACTCTTGGAGCCAGAGCAAAGCAATTCATTACACTTGCTGGACTGCTGGGCCTACTGCTGGGTCTTGGTGGTATAACAGCATGTAGGATTCCAGATGTCAGAGAGAAGGCAGCACACAAACTGCTGGTTACTGGGAGAAATGCCACAGGCCAGATCTCCCAGGGATTGACTAGAGTAAGGACACCTAATTCTGGTAGCCTGGCCGCCACTGCACACAACGTTAGTGTGATGTTCTGCAGGGTTCTTCACTTCTTAGCTCACTCCTTTCTCAGCCTGAGTTGTTTCTGTCTTGTGCATGAGCACAACTGGCCGTGCAAAATGATCCAAAAAATATAAGGGACAGGACCAAAGAAAACTGGCTGAACCTGGGGCTGGCTTTCAGCTCCTATTTCCAAATATCAGTTAAAGGTTGGAAATATATCTACAAAAGAAATGATATAAATGAAATAAAAAATGGCACCGTCCACAAAATTAAAAAAGAAAAAAAAAAGAATCTTACAACACAGCCTCGTAAAAATGGCTTTGCAACGAGAGCTCAGTCACAAAATGAAGGGGTCTAGCTCTTCGTACATCGGAAGAGGAAACAAATCTAAAAAGTACTAGTCCACATTCTCTTAATAAGTTAAACTTACTTTCCCTCCCCCTGTCTACAAAAGGGGTAGAAGCAAAGGGGAAAAGAGGCTACCAAAAATAATAATAATAAAAAAAATTAAAATAAAAAAAAAAAAACAAAGGAAGAAAAAAAAGAAAGGAGAGAGAAGGAGAGCACGCGAGAGAGAGAGAGCAGTCTGTGGTCAGAGGCTCAGAGCAGGGCTGAGTTCCTTTTAAGGGTTTAAAAGATGCAAAACAGTTCCTCAAAAGTTCCCTCTCTTCAACAGTTAGTTCAATGCTGTAGCCATAGAAACTCAAGTATATATTGGAGGAGATTCTTTCAGGCAGATCCACCGTCATCCGGAGAGCTGCTCAGTGTGTGTTAATCCTCAATGATTATGGGTTCATCATTCATGGGCTGGCGTAGCTGTACTGCCTGGATGGGCCGGAGGATAATAGGCTTGTAAGGGCGTCTGGCGGCTCGCTTGGCTTCAGAGGAGGAAAGCAGCTTGCGGATTTTCCTGCAGACAGCAAAGGAAGAAAGGAACCGATTACAGAGACTGGATGCTAACTATTGTAGCTTTCTCAGCTCCCCCAAGGGAACCAGGCCTGCACACGCAGTGGCTGCTTGCTAACAGGATGGGCTAACGCTGTTATTTCAGTAATGAATTCCCTGGAGAACTTTTGTTTTCTGGTTTATAAATCCACCAGTGAAGATGAAATTGCATTCTCTGTTCCAGAATCTTTCCCCTGCAGAGCAGAAGGCATTCTGGTCCAGCCTTGTAGGACCAGGGGCTACTGCTGTAAATACAGCACATGAAATGGTTACGATAGCCAGTTTCCATACCACTAATTTATTTTGAAGCATAGTCAGCAACAGGCAGCTTTGTGGGAATTTATAAAGCCAAGTTATAACCAAACCACTTCTGGTGACGTTGGTCACATCCCGACCAGCTTATCCATCTCTCACAGAGCTCTATCCATCTCTCACAGAGCTCTCTGACATTCCTCAGTCCCAAGCAGGTGCACACAGCTGCCTCTTCAAGAAAGACCTGTCACAGCACAAGCAAACATTTGGTCTCCCATGGAGCTACGCCTCAAGGCTGAGCTGCTGCAAGGGAGCTCCATGATGGCCACTAACCAGTGAACCAACACTGCTGCCTTTCCTCCCCACTGGGAAACACTAACAGGGTGTCTCCCGCTCTTACTTCTCCCACATTGCAGGTGCTCAATCTAGAAATGGGTAATGTTCATGTCTTGCATTTGTTAAGAGTTTCCCTGTATGTTACAAGACTAGCAACAATTCTTATCAGATAAAGGAAGCAGTTTTCCATATGGAGAGAAACTGAAAGTGAGGAAGAATGTAGGAGGATGCGCTGAAGTTTTAAAATTAGCAAAATAAAGGTTGAAAGCAACAATACAGAATGATTGCTTCTTTTTGTCAATACCAGTCTCAGAGTTAAATGAAGTATTAAAAAACCCAAACAAATAAACCACCCACCAAAAAAAAACCCCCAAATACAAAAAAGCCCACAAAAACAAACCCCAGCAACAATGAAAAATGTACTCTGTAATTAAAATGAGGAATTCATTTCCAGAGGATGTTGTGGTGGTAAAAGGCATAAAAAGATTAGACAGGAAAGTAATAAATATTCACAATAGTCCACCAGTACCCACTATACACAGCCTTCAGTTCAGGACCTGGGGCAACAAGGAGGGTCTGATAAGGCAGCACTGCTCACCCTTACAGGCTCCTACCCTAATGATGTTTTTGACTTACCGTGAGAGACATTATACTGCACTAGAGTAAGGGCAGCTACATGGCTTTACAGACCACAACCCAATTAGCCATCTAACATCCAAAGGCAGCTTTAAGACTTCTGGGTAGCCAACATTGCTGGGGCCAAGAAACCTCTTTTTTGGGGCGAGCTTTTTTTTTGTTTGGTTGGTTTTTGTTGTTTTGTTTGTTGTTTAGGTGTCTAGGTTGTTTTTAAATGGAAGAGATACAACCTTACTGAGCTGAAATCTATCACTGTGCTGACTTCCACATTTGAGACGTGCCAGCTGCAGGATAAATTGGTCAAAATACTTCCCTCCTCCCCCTGCTTAAAATTTACCCTTACCACACCAGCACTGATGAATCAGCAATTTCAGAAGATTTTGAATCAGCTCGGGACAGATTTGGTCACCTCTTCACCTGCTTGTTTTGCCCACTGAGCAGAACAAGCCTGCCAGGTAGTGCACGCACAGACAGGGTCTTTTGTTTGCTCAGTGTCCCCATTTCCCTAGTGCCTTTTAAAGCTGAAAGGCCACAGAGCGTGGAAGAGGAGAGAACAGGGTGGAAAGAAACAAGGTGGTAGGGAGAAAAAAGAGATGTGATGATTTTTCCAAGACTTGTTTAGCTGAAATCAATCTACCTTTTTGCCTGTGGAGCTTCTTACAATACCTGCATGTGCTCAATTAGACACGCTGCCATCGGCAACACGTCTCGTAGCAGTTACAGATTCTGATCAGGTCACTCACTGCCTCCACTTGCATAAATTATAAATGCCAGGTTTCTTACTGTGAGGCTTGAATTCAAAAAATTACTCCTTTCAACTGACCAACTTTTCAAACTGCTCCCCCTCAAGGCTATCCACTTTTCCAGTACCATTCTCAACAGTGCTACATAGAAAGGGGAGGGGTGCATGTGTGTAAAACTGCAGGAAAACTTGCTTTCTGTGACTGAAAACACAGCCTGACCCTCAGCTGGAGGATGATATGCAGAAACTGCTGCTAGATTGATTGCTATGGAGCTAACACAAAGCTCAAATTGTTTCAGAGCTCACAAACAAGGCTTACATTCTTGATGCTGGAATGTAGCAGATGGTTCAGGGAAAAGTTAGAGGTGAAATGCCTGACAGAAAACCCGTGCTGATTACAATGCTACATCACTCAGGCTTCCCTGCTTTTCAACAGGCTGCCAAACATCTCCTTTCAGCACTCATCACACCGCTAAGCAGCAAGGCTGTCAGACAAAGAAGCCCGTTCTCTCTTTTTCTTTCTTAAATGGAAGAGATAAGGTCTTACTGAGCTGATGTCTATCACTACACTATGATTTCTGGGTTAGAGATGTGCTGGTTGCTGTGGGACTCATCTTCCCTGCAGACAATTCTGTGCCTTTACAACAAATTGTTCTCACAACCAACATCACACTTGATGAATATTCTCACTGTTCTGTACAAATCAAAGGGCAGGGCCTTGTAGCAGTACTGAGACATTACTACCATGGACCTGCAGTATTTCTTGTGGGTTAGACGATAAACATGTCAAGAAGTGTTTTGTAAATGCAGGATTACGAAATAAGCCTTGAGCATCTAAGGACTGATCTAGAGACCCTGCACCCACAATGGCACATGAATTTGCTAGAGCTGCAGGTCTGTAACAGGATCCCAGAACCTCTTTACCAGAGCAAGAAGACAACAGGAATAAGGAAACTGCTTCCCCTGAAAATTAAATACTTCTCACTTTAGTTTCATTATATATGAAATCCCACTGCTTACTTTCACAGCATCTCACAGAAACAGAATAGGAGAAGGGAAAATGCAAGCAAAGATAAGAGCTCATGTGAAATGCACAGCTGCATTAAAGGTGTACATAGGAACAAGTCTGACAAGGAAATCAATTTCATGTTTCTTATGTGTTCTAGCAGGGGCAGGGGCGTTTCTGCACTGAAATAATCATCCAATAGATAGTGGTTAACAACTTGAACATTACTGGTTTCAGACTCCTTCTGAAGCCTATCTTTGATACTAAGCCCACAGAACAGTCACTTGACACTTGAAATGTTTTGAGGCTGAGGAGGAGTTTGGGGATGTCAGGACTCTGACTATGCACTTCATGCTGAACAAATGAAGATTCAGAATAGTGACCAATTTAGTACTATCAGAAGAGATGAAGTACTCAAAATTCCTGAAACCCCTGGCCACTTGTCAGGGCTCAGACACCCAGTAATTCCCATGTCCACCTCTGCTAGTTACTGGAGGGACGGGTAAGTGCTTCTCTACCTGTTGGGGGACTGACACAGATTGTTGATAATCCAGGCTTCAGATACAGATAAAAGCCAGAGAGCGTCTCTGCTTACAGAGAAGGCTGAAAGGCAGGACTGGCTTTGCTCTGACCTTCTTCGAGGTTACCCAGGAGAGAGGCATCAAGTTCTTGGGAGGAAACCACACACAAATATGTCTCTACTTTTTTCATCACATCCAGAAGCAGTCCTCCCTTCCTAGGAATAACACAGTACTGGGACCACAGACACAAAAGCTCTGGTCACATAGCTTCTACCATGTTGACAGCAGCCTGTAAACAGAGTTTACAGCGAAACTCATGCAAGGAAGGTTTCTTTCATTATTTCTATCCTCTGCATAGACTAACAAGAAGGACTAGCAGAAGCAGTACCACCAAAGGAGGAAGACAGAAACTGCAGAGAAAGCTAAATCTCACCACTACTGGTGGCAAATATAAACCACCAGAGAAATGAGGCAACTCAGCCAATGGAAACCCTCTGCGTCACTTGTAGGTTTCAGCACTCAGACACACGAGGAGATGTTCTGAGAGGTAATACAAGAGACTTCAGTGTGCAAGAGGGTATGCAGAGCTCTGTAGAGAAGGCTCTATTCCTCAGCATCAGCATCATCTGTGTACTAGAAGGCCCTATCCTGTCACTGATACACTGCAGTGGGACCTCCAAAGGCAGTTATGGGTCTGAACCAGGTGAACTTTCCACCTCTGTCTTCCTCCCCTTATTGCCCATCTCTTACAGGAACTGCTCTGGAGGAAGAATAATCTGCTTTCTCTGGAATGCAAGTTCATGATTAGGCACATCAGACATGATTAGGTATATCACAGTCTTCATCCACCTCAACACTGGCAGTGGTCTCTGCATTCAATTTGTAGTGATAGATCTGCTGAAGAGATCCTTGTCCAACCACAATTATCACCTGCAGCACCCACAAGGAACACAAACCAGAAGACTTCCCCTTAAGCCCATTGAAAGACCCAGTTTCCTACCTGGTTTCTTCAGTGGCCATGTAAAAAACATCATCTGGTGCATCAATCCAGTTCATCCTCCTCCTTTTCACTGGAGGCATGGATCCACCACGAATTAATCGGACTTTTGTTGGGTATGATTTCCCATTGAGCAGCAAGTTTCGGCTTGGTCCCTAACGTGATACATAAAAAATTATAGTTATAGACTGCAACAAACCTGCAGCCGTAGCACGTGATAAACACTCAAAGGAAAAGAGAATTAAAGTTTTTGTATCACCTGTTGAGAGCTTATGGTAAAAATTACCCCTCTTGCCCATGACTGAACACAGAATTCACATAAAAGCAATTGTCCACAAGCAGTACAAGTTAAGCACCTTTAATATAAAATAGGACAGCAATACTCCAGCGACAGGACAAATAATAAATGAAAGGCATTACCAATAATCTGTTGCTTGTGTCTGAAAGATGACATCAAGGTTGAAAGATTGAGCATAAGACTTGGATTTCAACTACTACCATAAATCTAGAGCAACTCTATTGATTTCAGAGAAGGATATCTAGCTACACAGCAAACCAAATACAAAAATCAGAATTTACAGTTATTCTGGGGTACCAAACTTACCCATATCCTTTTTGTTCTAGGGAGGTTAATATTTAATGAGGATAGTATATAATTAAACATGTTGTTGAGAACAAAGCTTAGTAGCTTTCATCATAAAATCCTTTTAGCATTTAACACCACAGATTTACCATATGTAACACATTGGCTTTGCAAATCAACACAGGTATAATTTTTCAGACCGACAGAAGCCCCCTTCCACTCAACTGGATAAACACGAGCTGTTATTAAGAGAGGTGCAGATGAAAGGGAGCAAAGTTTTAAGCTTCTCATATGCAGCTGTCCTTGATCATTTGAAGTTCAGTTCTGCTGCCCCTCTTCCTGCTGATTAGCACATTGAGAAATCCCACTGAAATCAGTAACACTGGACAGTCAGAAAAGATGCAAAATAAGGGCCCATAAAATTTGATTAAAGCTGGTCAGAAAATGTCCCAGTAGAAATTCAATTCTTGTGTTTCACAGGCCATCGTCCAAGGTCAGACCATCTCCCCAGATGCACTAAGGCTTCTCCTTCTGCACTAAGGCTTCTCTTTCTGTCCGTGAAATAGGAAACTGAGCATGTACATGAGGGATGTCTGGCCTGGGAGATCCACCTCAAAATGAAAGGTGGAGACATGAGGTATTCATGTCCTTAAGTGTCAGGTTATGGCACAAAAGCTCAATCAAATTTTATCACTTTGACTTAGAAAGGGAAGATTTCAGTCTGTCAA
Organism: Coracopsis vasa; assembly: GCA_026283785.1. Taxonomy (NCBI): domain Eukaryota; kingdom Metazoa; phylum Chordata; class Aves; order Psittaciformes; family Psittacidae; genus Coracopsis; species Coracopsis vasa. The sequence continues at coordinate 14,939 of JANHGB010016666.1, forward strand.
CCAAGGAAAAAAGCCAGCAAAGCCCTGCATCCCAATTTTATCTGAGGAGAAACCAAAAATGTATGGTAGATTACTTTCTTCTTTTTTGACCAGCCTTAATCCACTGTGCCAGCAAGATCCACTTCCTGTCAAAAATCAGGGCTTTAGAACTGAACACACAGAATCCCACTTTTTAAAATCCTTAGCTCTTTAAAGCTGTTGTCTACAGGTGCAATTACAATTCAATTTTTAAGTTGCCCAGCTCCATGTTATGCAAGACAACTTCAGCACGACAGCAGGCCACTGAAATACTTCAAGAAGTGCTTCTGTACCTGAGATACATTAAGGAAAATATTTAAAATAAAAAGCTTTTCTGTTGGTTTGTTTGTGTCTTGGTGATTTGGGGTTTTGTTTGTTTGGGTTTGGGTTTTTTTACCCCTTCCAGATTTCTCTAAGAAAATCCCTTCATTAGTGTTGCAAAGGACATTTTCTCCACATCTGCTACATGCACAGGAGAACAACTCTGGAAAAAGTTCTTGGAAATACCTAGAAGGGGCACTCCTATGCTTCCAGGTTGCCTTTTTTCTACCTGCACAGAACAATCTGTTTCAAATGGTATATCCTGAAACAGGAACCTTTAATTTTCCGTTCAGTAGCACACTTTATCAAGCAACCAGAAATCAAAACAGTTCAGAGGTTTCACCCTAAAACACTTAAAATGTGTTACGTCATCACAGATTTCTCCTACTGCACTGGGTTGGTTTATTCAGCAGACACAAACAAGTAGCCAGTCTCCTCAATGACAAGAAATGAAGCTGAATTAACGGAGGAATGTAATTTACCACTTCAGATCAGATGTTCAAGCAACAAACCAAATGAATGTTTCATTATTACAACAGACTAGCATGCTCAAGTTATAGCCTACTCTCATGATACTACACACTATCCAAGGTTATTAGACTTAATAATGCTTGTGATCACCACTCAGTGACCATTGATCATACCTGCTGCTGACTGACCCATGTCAAAGTGACTCTACTGACGCTTATACGTTGTGGCAATTCACCTAATGAGGGAAGCTCCACTTCATCAACATCAGAAGATCATTTATTGGGGGGTAAAATTATACTTGAAGTTCTCTCCTGTGAGCCTCCCATAAGCCATGTGTAAGGGAGGAAAGTAATGCACACCCTTTGCCCTGGCCCCTTCACACCGAGGTGAATTTCATGATAAAGCATTTTGCCAGAGACGCATCAATCAGACTGGCTATTTGCTTCTGTCCTTTGATTAAACTCAGCATAATGGATGAAAGGCTAGGAATAATTTTTACTCAAATAAAATGCAAGCATTCTCAGCAGACAACTTGCACACCAACTTCCTCAAAAAAAAAAAAAGAAAAAAAGAAACTGTTTTCCAAACAAACCCTTTCATCATTTCAACCTTCCTCCTTCAGGGAAACACATTCCACCTAGAAACACATCCCAGAACTTTGCTATAAACAGCCACTCCGTTTCTGTATGAGCAGAAACAAAATGCTCCATTCAAAACAGAATCTCATTTATATACAGATAGATTTGAGGTTTAAATTGCATTTTAACCACTCGGATGTTTCATATGCCCAAAAAATGTATTTTTTTTTATTTAAAGTTTTTAATAAATTGGGTAAAATGACCAGCTGCAAACAGCAAAGATGGAAGTGAAACACTACAGTTTAATGGGGTGTTCTATCTAGCACGGGTTAATAATCCTTCTTTTCCCTGTTTTGGTTAAATGAACATTCTCTTACCATTTGTCTGGTTTGTCCGTGGTTAGGCAGACCTAACAAACAGGAAAGAGAATAGAGCTGGTAAGACCATTGCTTTTCCAAGACAGAAAAAAGTACAAAATCAAAACACACGCACCTATAATTGGCAACTGTGTTGTTTTGCTAAATCAAGAGTTGTCTACCAAACTAACTTCTCCCCTCCTAGAAAGGTAACTGAGAAAAGAGCTTCCTTAATAACATGGTTTGAAGAGCAGAGGCCCCAACTTAAAACCACATTCCATTTGCCCAGTCTTTTCTCTGTTTGCTCACGCCTTTCATCAAACTGCCACTAAAAGTACACCTCCTCTTTCAGATCTGAGGTTTTCCTCAAGTCTTGGCAAAAATCTGACATTCTGTTTTAGTATTGGAGGAATTCACTGACATCAAGAAAAAGAAAATGGAAGGTATTATACACTGTCATGACAGCAACAAATAGAAATCTTTCCTATCATCCTCAGATCCCCAAGGGAACTCTTCAGCTCAGGCGTTAGCTACTAGGTATTAGCAAACAGACTGTATCTGCTGAATCTACCACAAGTAAATACTTGCACAGGCATAGCTCCATCAGTCACGAAGCTCTGCGACTCCAGCTACCACACAAAGCCCTTCCCCAGTAACACACAAACAGCACTGTAAAGCACTGAGCACAATGGCTTGATTCTACTAGCTTATTTGCGATACTATCAGATACCCTATCATGCTGCCATAGTCTATGTACTGAACTGTACTTTACACATATAAGACCTTGCAGGACACACAAAGGTCTTGGCATGTAAGAGAATGACATATTGCTATAAGGCAGCAGGGTATGGCACAGAATGTCTGGAGACTTAACGAACCTTTTCAGGTCTAGCTAGGTTTAGTTGTCTGAGATGCATGCTCCCAGAAAACACCATTTCATTAGCATCAGTGCACCAGACCACCTTTCTCAGCCCCTTCTGGCTCAGAACCAAAATCTCAGGATACCACATTCAACAACTACTACAGGACAGGCATCAGCAAATGCTGTCGCTGGCTGCAGAAGTTATCAATACAAACTCTGCTTTCACATTTATAGCAAGCTTCCCAGCCTGACTTCTGAAACTTTCCATTTCTAGTGAGTTAAATTGTGATGAAAGAGCAAAGCTTTTTACAGAATCCAGCAAAAATGGACTTTTACAGCTCATTATCCATACTTGAACAGATCCCTTGATGTTCTCCTTGATAAACCAAACACAACGTGCTCACAGCAACTATGCCAGGAAACTCATGGCACAGCAATGCAGCGGGAGGGAGGAAAGCAGAATGGGGCACATTTCCTGAGCATTAAGTATTACAACACCACAATAAAATCAGCAGTTTATATCAAGTATATTTTCCACTCTATGTTGCTACTTCAAACATGAAGACACATAGTCTCAATTTTTTGTAGCATTTTTGTTCTTGAGTATCCACAGAGATGAAGAAATAGTTGCCAGAAAGATTTCCATCAAATCTGCAGAACAGATGTACCAGACACTGAGAAGACCAGTAACAACCTCTGGATGTTGACAAAGGCAACGTAGGTGCCAGATAATAATTCCTTTTTGCATGGGAGCAGCAACTGCATCCAAAACACAGCTGTGAGCGGCCGTTTGAGATGGATGGACAAAGAGCTCCACGGATGCTGGGAAACAGCACAGCCAGCAGGATGCAGCCTCAATCTGTTGGCTTCAGAGCCAAACTCTAACACTTGTTTTTTCCTCCTCCTTTCATAACAGAAAGATAACAGTTTCTTCATTTACAGGAGCTCTGAGAGATGTAAATAAGTTGAGGCTAGCCCCTGGACTGAAGCCACACGTTTCATTTTAACCATGCTCCAGATCAGTTCTTTGCTTGTACTTTCTTGATGACAGAACAGACTTGCCTACAGGAGCAGCTGATACGTGGTTGCTGCGATGATTATTGTTGGATGCTACCCCTGACAACTCTGCTCCAATACAACAGGACACAAAACAAAGTTACAGTATCAATAAAATCTGTATGCTTGCTCTTACAGTAATAAGGTCTCAATTAGCATATTAATCTTAGCTATCTGTTAATTTTCCTTTCAGTCATACTTTGATGACTGGAATTTGAAAGAATGAAACCAGACACTAGAAAGACTAGCTTCAGTTTGCAATGAAAAAAAAAAATCCCACTAAAAGCATAATGCAGCTGAAGCACTGCTATTAAATGAACAACTTTTACCCACAATGGTCACCAAAGAGATGCAGAGAGATAGCATAACATCTGTAATGCATTGCAAAACAGCTGTGAAGTCAACAGGATGCATCTGAACCTTAAACAATGGATTTTTGCCCATAAGTTTTTGGAGGCTTCTGTGTGAGAAATGAGGTCTACGAGACAGGCACCTCTAAGAACTAACCCAACCCTCTGTCTCTGGGTAAGGAGTGGTGCAGACACATAACTCGCCATATAAAACTTAGTCCTCCCTGAGATGCTTGTTCCATTTTCACAGATCAAGGTTTGAGAGACACTTCTCACACATGTGCACCCACAAGCAGGTTAAAAACTTAAGACAGCTTATGAATATAAATCAGAAACAAAATACAAGAGGGTTCTGGCAGCTCCTCTCCAGGTGAAAAAATCCCCAGAAACTAAACAAGAAACCAAAACCACAAACCTGTCTTTAACTTCATTCTATGAAGAGATGTTTAAAGAAGCCACGGGGTAGAAAGCGTGACTATTCCTTACAATGACATCTAAGATCCAACTGCCTGAATTGGACCTTAGATATCACTGATATGAATTAACACAGCTCCACCACATCAGAAACAACACTAATCTCCAACTGAGATAAAAAAGGGAAAAAAGAAAAAAAAGGGGAAAAAAAAGGAAAAAAAAAAAAAAAAAAAAAGAAAGAAAAAAAAAAAAAAGGAGGAGTTATTTTCAGGATCAACCAAACCTTTAAAACCACAAAGTATGAAAGTCTACAATGATGAATCTCAGCAGGTCTTCCACTCTTTGCAGTCAAAGAAATTGAAGTGCACTCTGAAAACTCAAGATGACATAATTTTGATAGCACTGAAAAAAAACCCCAAAGACCTACAAAATATCCTGCCACTCAATTCCACCTGCCAGTCTCCTGTATACACTGAAATAAAGAGGAAGTCCCAGAAGACAAAGGTAAATTGAAGGTATATCTGCAAATAAGCATAAATGTCCTTTGCCACAGATGAATTCTACATTGTTACTGAAACAGCAAACACCTGATCACAGTAGAGATAAACTGACAACCACAAAGCATGCCTCCACTCCCCACAGCTTAGTGACAAAGACGTCTGAACTGTTCTTGAAGCATAAGCACAATTACAGAGATCTTGGCTCAAAACCAGTCACAGCAGGTTACTATGCCCTAACAATCCTTTCATTCTTGAAGTACCAAAGCAGCAGATGAATATATTTTCACCCAAAGAAACACAGGTGGGGAAGGACTATCACAAACAGCAAAACAAGACTGTAGCTACTGTTACTTTGCAGCTTTATCTTTTGAGGATGGGGGAAACACCTCTCAGTCAACCAACCTGTTTCTTTTCCAACAATTTCCTACCACTTGAACCTAATGCTTACAGATTTGTTAAAAAAATAAAATAAAATAAAAATGAGAGAATACCTAAACTTCCAGCTGCAACTCGAGCACCACCCCAAGAGCATGCTGTGTGAGGAGGGAATAGCTGGCACCCAACAACACAGTGTGGAGCGTGGGAATTCAACTTCCCAATGGGATGCAAACCAGCACATCTGGTCCCACTGGAAGCCTGAGAGTAGACACGTATGCTTTCTGCCAATCCAGTCCCACCCCCTGCGAGTCCAGCAGGAGGACCTCAACACCTGAATGGCAGCATTCAGAAATTACTTCCACCATGCAAACTGAGCCTGCTTTTTTAACCAACTCTGCACGATACACAACTGCGATTCTGAGAAGCAGGAGAGCCTAAACCCTCAGCAGTGTGCCCAGTGCAGGCTGGAGTGCAGGGGTATTTCCATGAAATTACTACAGCAGGTGCCAAGAAGCTGCAGAACAGGCACCAGCCATGGACACTTTTCTACTTGGATAGAACTCTCCCAGTGATTTTCCATGCCTGGACATACACACCATTCCCTGTATGTTTATCGATCATGTCACAATTTGGCACAGGAAGTCTGCACAGAGCTGACCCCTAGTACCAAGGACAAAGAGTAGCCCAGCTTTCAGCCACCGGACATTACTTGCAGTTGCTAAATTTGTATTTACTCAAACTTACTAGCTCCAATCTTCGGTACATCCACCAGCACACACAAAAATATGGGTCCTTCATGTTAACATAATTCTTATTTTTTTTTTAACCAACTGGGACATTAAGCAGTTAGTCACAGACGGCATTTTGTTTTTAACTTCTGTTTATCAAAGAGAAGCATCATGCAGAACATGCAATATGTAGTAACATTCATAAGCACATCTTCACTCACAATGAACTCAGAAAATTTAACACACACTTCCACAAACAGCAAGTTTACTATACTAAAATACACTGCTTTCAAAACTCCATACACTCTTCATATGCATTTTCCTTTTCCAAAAGTAATCCTCCTCCTGGGATTCCATCCTTCCCAGTAGTAACAAGAACATCAACAGTACCACATTTGTGAGCAAGCTAGAAAAAAATATAAAAATTCATGCATGAATGAGGCTTGATGAACAAGGACTTCACTTCCAAGTTACCGGTTCACTTGAAGTAGTCTCTGCATGTTGACATATACACAGTTTTTGCAAGCTTGTAAAAATGCTTTAGCACCCCTCCCTTTCTTAAACTGCCAAGAGTGTGATATTGCTGTGAGCAGACTGAGAGTACACCTTCTAATGATCAAAGGCTATAAACTTTTAGGAATTCAAGTGCAACAAGCAGAACAGAGCGTAAGTTGTACCAACCACCACCTAGACTAACATTGTCTTAAAAATCTGTTGTACATGAAAACAATGTTAAAATTGCAATTTACTTACCTAAGTAAGTTCCTACCAAGATTGGCAAAGGAAAAGGAAAAAAAGATTAAAGGTTAAAAAAAGGAAAGATTCACATAGTTCAGAATACAGTAGCCCAGCCCCATGCAACAAATACAGAAACACAGAGTGGTCTGGTTGTAATGAAACACAAAAGTGATCACAGTTCTCTGTGGGACAGATAAACCCAAGACAACATTAAACAGACAGCAACACCAGAAGAGAGATACCACAAAGAGCTTTAATTCTGCTAACTAATTAGTGACTTGTTACCCATCTCCTTCCGTAACCCCTGCACATTAACCCTCTTCGACGTGGACAATCCTCCCTGAAATGCTTGGTTTAACAATTCACATTAATTTGCTTCACAGCACCTCTCAGATGATGTGTTTGTTCATGCAAAGCTGTACCTTCTGCTAAGAGTACTTCAAGGACCCTATTAATACTTCTGGGCAGTGACATCCAACTATGATGAGTCAGTAGCTACCCTTGGACAAGCATGCTGAGAATGGAGAGCTGCTATCTATCCTGGTGTTTAGGGGGAGAGGGAGGAGAAGGAGGGAGAGTGAGCAAGCGGCTGCATGGTTCTGAGTTACCGGCTGGGCTTAAACCACGACACCTACCCGCATCCCTAGAAGAGCATCACGGTATATTCTGTCTCGCTGTAACACACTATGGTTAAAAAACAGAGGAAACAAAACCATGCACCTCACTGCTTTATCATCTGATGATACAAGATATACAAACTAGAAAGCACTGAATTATTCACTGTTCTTAGAGCTGGGAGTAATACACATCAAATATACATATATAGATATGATATGTATCACACATATAGATTCCACCTAATGACAAATTCTGGCTTTGTACTATCCAGGACATTTGCAATTCTGCCCTTGAATTGTTATACATTCATTTCCTCTCATCATAATTACACTTGCTTTCTACCACTGCCTTGGGATATGCACTCTCCTCTTTCTCAATCAACATTTGCATCTTACTCCATGCCATTCCTCATAAATTAAATGGTTTTTACTAGCTGATCCATAGAGCACAATGCCCATCTGCTGATTTTCTTCCCAAATCTTTCTCCGTAACATCAAAAGAAATTAAACACAGTACCATAGCTAAGCTGAAGGCAAGGGGAGAAGTTTCACTTAACATTTCAATACAAAATCCTAAGTAAGATTCTCAAAAATAATCTGTGCTTTTGACATATAATCTAAAGTGAAGAACTTGCACAGGCACACAGTTCCTGGGGTCTCCAAGGAGCATTTCAAGCAACTTGTCATTCCCAGCTGTGCTGCTGCTGGCTAGAAACAGTCATTCCTTTAAGATGCACTGAACATCTCACCTCTTAACACTAGTCAGCATTACTCTAGTCTGGATATCAATAGCTAAAGCCAGGACTTCTCCCTAGTACTCTGTGTATCACATTATTCATCAAAGGACCAATACCCCCTGCAGTTTACAGTCATTCCTGGATGGGCAGATTTCCTTTGGCTGGTTATCCTCAACTTTGGAAGAGCAGCAAGGGCCACTGCTGATAAAGGCAGAATTTTAATGCAACTTATGTGTACAGAGAAGTCCAAATTTTCTGGAAGGTCTAAGTCAGCCAGAATAAAAGCTTTGAGATAAGTCTAGTCATCTACATAGCTGATACTAGAGAACTTCCCTATATTCCCACCTCAACAGCTGCTTTGCTCAAGAGCAGTATTTCTACTTTCATGCTCTTATTTTGATAATTAAACTAATGCCATGCTAGGGTGATGAATGCTTCCAGTTCCAGGAGTTCATTCCCATTTCCCCAAAAGGAGGTAAGAAACAGTGAACCAGAACATGTTAAATTAGACTGACATTCCACTTTGGTTTAGAAATCCCCAGTAGCAGAAGCAAGGTATTCCAACGGTTAATTAACCTCACTCAAAAAATTTACAGCTTGTTTCCAGCCAAAGTTTTTCTCCTGTACCTTCTGGCTACTGCAGCTCATTATTCCATTCCCAGCTAGACTTAAAAGCCCTCTATTACTACACTTCTGCTGCTCCTGTCAGCAGAGACAAACATCTACAACTTCCACTTTGATAGAAGCATTATACAGTGTGTTTTCCAGTCCCTTCACCATTTTCGTGGCTCTTCTATAAACCCTCTCCAATTTTCAGCATTTGATCCACTATTTTATCAGTGCAAGTTTGTTGCTGGGAAAAGCCTTCCCTTTATTTCAGCTACTCATTCATGTTCTCTCTCTCTGCCAATTTTACAGTGCATGTGATGACCCTGAATACCAGATTTGATTAGATGAAAGCTAACACGGTGTAAAAGATAAGGGAAAAAATTAAGAATCTAACAATGCTCTCTCCCTTCCCCCTGTAGGATTTGCATAGACAAGTATCACATAGACACCCCCATACTGAACAGCTGCAAGGGAAAAAGTAAACAGGGTCCAGAACATAAAACACCCTCTCTATCTCTCTAGAGGAAGTTTCATGGCAAAGATCGCCAGTCAAGCTCCAGACTATTAATGATAAAGCAATGAACTAATAATTTTTAACATTTCACTGTACTTGGAAGCTTATGAGACTCCATGTACTTTCCATGCTCCAAAAATGGGATTCTGCAGTAATTTGTCCATGCTAACCTAATGTTGAAGGAGGTGGGAAGGGCACTGTATGCCTAATGATGCCTCCAATGTGATTTAAGGAAGCGGAAACAAAGATTAAAGAAGTACACCATTCTTGTAAAATAGAGTGGAGGAAGCGAGGAGAGATGAGATTAAGAGTATTTTCCTATTCTTGGAATTCAAGCACCAGTCAAAACTCTAGATGCTTGGCCAGACAAACCATATTCGTGCTTGAAAAATAGTGACTACCACAAGCAGGTAGTCACTAGGCACTGTGGAAATTCAGAGAGCTATTCCACATCTACATCCCTTGTTACTGGACAAAGCTTCTGAGAAAGCCAAACTAACCAAGGCAGCAGGATTTTCTTATTCTTCCCAAGTTCAGGTTTTTAGCATTAAGAAGGGATGAGTCAGAAAAAGAATAGTTAAAGATACTCAGCTGGAGTTACAGTAGCAAGAGAAAAAAAACAAACAGAAAATTCCAAAGGAAAAATCTGAGGTACTCAATCTTAAGTCCAGCAGTTTTCCAGTATTGCCTAATTAGTTTAGTTCTGGCCACAGCCCAGAACTAAAAAAAAGAAACAATCTCCTTTTCCTCTTTGATCTTTCATCATCAGAGTTCAACCTGACCAACCTGCATCCACCTATAGAATAGGTGTTCTTCATGTCAACCCCCTCCACCCTCAGCCATTGTTTAGGCACATTTAGGAACAGTGTTTTCATTTACACAGGAGCATTCATCAAGGCACTTCACTGATTAACTTTTCTAAAGGCTGAATTCCAACCACTGATCACCCATCACCCTAAATAACAAGAGGTGTAGAGACTCGGAGGAAGATCTTTCAACAGTGTTGCCTGAAGGAACACCCAAAACCCTAGTGAACAGTTCAGTTCTCAGCAACGTTAAACAGCCTAATTCTAAGCAAAGGCAGCAGGTGCCGCAGGAATTTAAATGCTTAGAAACCTGACCACCAATATATGCGTATAAACATGGATCCTAATGTTTTACCCTAAACAAAAATATAAGCTGTTACTTGGCTCATTCCCTGCAAAGCAATCTCGATTTTATATTGCTTTACACACTATCCATCAGGAAATAATTACAAACTCGTCACACAGAATCAGCTTAGCAACCAGCCATAATTTACAGTATATGTACTTCTGCAGGGGATTCGGAAGCAACAGCCCAGAATCAAAAGGCTTTTGTCACCAGCAAAGAGACTTAAGCTAAAGCCCACCATAACAGCTGTCCGCTGTCATGTGTCAACTTTGACATGGTGACTGTAAGGTATCTTCCAGATGCCACCAACACAGCACATCCACATGTAGAAGAGAAACCCCTGGATAATTCATGTAACATTGCAGTAGGTTAACAACTCCTTGAAAACTATTTCAACATAGACAGACGAAGTGTCTTCTTGTACCCAAATTTCTGCAGAAAGAGTATTTTCAATCTCTCCATGCAGTTGTCTTAACACCATCTTTTATCTGCAGTACACTCCTACAATGACCTAAACCAGCTAGTATGTGCCACTGTGTGTCATTAAGGGGAGACGAAAACCATAAAAACAACAAAGAACTCCCCACAATTTCATTTACATAAGAGCTATGTAAATGAAGAATTTGACTTGTTATAATAATCCAGTTTTATTCTCATTATCTTTCTCTTCTATTGTAGGTCAGTTGCTATGCAAAAATCAGTCATTCTGGATAGATGGGTTTATTTCAGTCCTTTTGTACTAATTCACTGGCTCCCAAATTCTGGTCACAAGGCCTCATCACTCTTGCTGCAATTCACCCCGTCTTCATAATGGTTTCAGCCCGTGCTCCCCTTCTCCTCTCCCTTCACACCAGCAGCTCCCCTAAACTAGTCAGCCTGTATGACTCCATCCAGAGCGAAGGAGAAGTCTCAGCACCATGTTCCCAGGCCTAGCACAGCGCAGGAAACCAGCGTTAGCCATGCCCACAGCCAGCAAAGGTTACTAGCTCACCTACAAGGCAACTGGGTGCCGGTGCTCAGTGGGCACTGGCACAGAAACTAACACCAGGCCAGAAACAGATCCACCAAACTTCTATCATCTGTTTGCTTGTGCCCAGCAGATCTTGATCAAAGTTCCTTAAACCCTGTTTCCTTGCAGGTGGTTCCCTTTCCTCTCTTGTCTCAGCAAAGCTTCCAGCAACCCAGGGTCAGAAAACATTCCAGTGTCAAAACTGCTGTGTGGCAAATGTTTTCCATTCACAAATAAACATCAACCAACAAGTTTAAGCTGAACCACTCTCAGAAATATCCAGTGAACACTCACTACCCAGCAGGTAAACAGATTCTGGGACTGAATCATACTCCACAACCTAGGATTTATAGGAACAAATAATACACCAAGTATTTCAGTGGCTGGCTGAGCACAGACCAAGCAGATAAAGCAGCTGGCATGCGGATGAGAG
>JANHGB010016670.1:0-13620 GCA_026283785.1 Coracopsis vasa
TATCTGCCCTTGATCCACCCAGTGACAGCAGCAGCACTGGGCTGTGGTGATGGCAGAACTCCCACCTGGGAGGAGTACAGGATGCTGCCATACCCCTGTCTGTTCCACAGATAACCAAAATCACGGTGCAGATCCATCTAGCTTGAACTATGTCTTGTGGCTTCATTTTATCATACCAAATAGCTGCGATACGATAGTCACAAAACAAACCTTGTACTCTATTTTCCTTTTTTTTTTCATTGCCTATATTAAAAGCAGATGCACAAATTACTTCAAACAGACTAAACACGATTACAATCCTGGAGAAGCTGTTCGCTTCCTTTTGCCCTTATTTGTTCAGCACTCATGAAACTCAACTTCCCCCTAGAAGGCCTGACATTAAATTTCAGTCTTGCCAATGGAGAAAGCAATCGTTACATCTCTTCTAGCACAGCACAGCTTCTGCAGTAACGAATTTCCGCTTCTGCTTCACAGCAGCATGGAGGCCATCGCTGCCGCACTACAGTGCTAGAAGACACTATTTTTCTGTTTTAATGATATTATCCGCAAGTGCATTTTTGGAAATATAATGCATGAATTTCAGACTTGGCCTTTCCACTGTATTGTCCTTTTGTTTGAAAACTTGCAACTATGAAGTGATTGTATTTGTGTTAAAAGTACTAAAATACTTAAAACCTTTACGAGTCTACAAGGATATAAATGAGCAAATCCACACTGCCAATTTCACAGCAAATCATTATTACATATGCTACATCTTCTGCACTTTCAGTGCCCAGCTGGCAGTGCCAGGGTCCGCTCCCACTTCAGCCTCTCTGGGCAGTGGTGTGGCTGCTCAGTCCAGGCAAACCCTGCCTGCAATCCAGCCTCATATTTAGTCATGGAAAACTGGCAGGTCATTCACCAGCAGCAATGTATTTCACAGCAGCAAGCCAAGGGTTCACTCTCAGAGGATTAATGTAATTTCAATTTCTCTAGGGCTTTTCCAAGGATACTTGGGGGACTGGAGCAGGATCGGAAGAGGTGCTCTATGACAGGCACCCACCCGCCTCACTCAGGGCTGGAGGGGACCCTCACACAGGGGGAACAGCACTCGGTCCCTGCTGAGAAATGCACCGGAATTGTGGCACAGCCATGGCGGTGGTGCCTCAGCACCAGCGTAGGCCATCCAGCCCTATCTCCACTCCACCAACAGTACAGAACAAATGGCTAAACCAGCTCCTGGGGCTCTGCTAAGCACAGGAAAATCTTTCTTTCAACTTTTCTAGTGCTGTAAGCAACATTGGGAGATTAACTGGCAAAATGATAGTAAAAGCAGAAGAGAAAGACGCACTCATTGATGCTGCAGCAGCTGGCTCCCGCACCAGGATTGTCCCACATGTTCCTGGGTGTGGGTTGGTGCTCGCCCAGGGTCTCAGAGGAGCTCCATACCATGTGGCCCTGCTGCACCCCAGCAAGTGTCACAAAAGTTCCACTTTGAAATCTGTCTGCGACTTTTAATACTCTTTGGAAATGCAGAGGTTTTTTACTTAAACTTTGCATAATGAGATCTCACATGCAGTGCTCCTTTCTTTAATGCATTATTTAAATCTTCCCCAACTTATCTCAGGATAGCAAGACCTATACGCCAAAGTCGGCACGATGAAAGGTAGACATAATAAAACAATTTATCTTTCTGAACAACTTACTGCAACCCGCTAAACAACTGCAGGCTATTGCGCTGTGAATTTGCATGGCCAGCAAGGGCCACAGAGTGGGGTAAAAGGCATAATTCTTACCTGGGGTCCTGCCACGTGGGGCACGTCGCAGCAGGCTGCAGCGCTCTGGCAGTGCAGCCACCACTTCCTCCGGTGGCGCACGGGGCAAATTACAACATGCTTTTTTGCAACAGCGGGACGGTGGCCTAGCAAAGGGGGAAGCGGTGAAAGGCCAGAAGAATTACGCTTTCCAAACCCTATAGGTCTAAGGATGCAACATAAGCTGTTCACAGTGGCACACAGAAGTAACCATGGCGACGGGCTGTGGTTTGCATATATATTTTCTTAAAGAAGCAAAAATTACTTTCAGATCATAAAAAAAGAGATGCAAGGAGAAGTGCTTTTGCACTGCAGCCACATCGCAAGTTGCGGTGTGGCTTGCTGCTGGGGAGGCTCCCGTCTCGGGCACAAACGGACGTTTTGAAATGAACCGGTTGAAGACGTCTCCGCTGCAACCCATTAATCTGCCCATGGGCATCTGGCAGTGGGGAAGGCCTCAGGCTGCCTGACAAGGCTCTCGCCCACAGTCCCTGGAAGTGGGGCAATGGTTGGGGCGGCGTCCCTGGGGCTCCCTTCCTGCTGTGAGCCACAGATAATAGCTGCCTGGCCAGCGCTCCCTTTGGCACACAGCATGGCTGGCCTCACCAACCAGAAACATTTAGACCCATTTTTGTTATTTCTGCTGTGGCTGCTGCCATGTCTGGGCTTCCTGCGCAAGTAACAGCCCTTCCACCCAAAGCCCTGCAGAGCAAGAGCTTGCCACATGCTGCAAAGCTTGCTAGAAACCTCCCCTGCTTAGCCCAGGGAGAGAAACATGTTCCCCTGCTCAGCTTCACCAGCCACTGCCAGCCTTCATAAAGCAGCAGAGCAGCTCTGAGCCCGGGCAGTGCCCCAGCAGGGCCCGGCTGTCAGCGGTGGGTACAGCACAGGGCAGAGGCGGCTCACAGGTGGCAGCTGGGGAGCAGATACATGGGCACTGCTGCAGAGGAAACTTGGCTGGCTTCCGCTCCACTTGTTCAACCCGCTCTCCACACATGGTGCAAGAGGGCTGCGCACTTGCAGAGCGCAGCACACAAGAACTAAGCTTGCAAAGCTGCCTGTTTCTTAGAGCTGCATCCCTGAACTGCCCATGCTCCCAGGGTGTTCTGGAGGTGCAACATGCAGGTAAAAGCAGCCTTGAAACCATGGCAAAGAGACATTGCAGTCAACACCAGCAGTAATTATAGTCATCATTTCTTGCTATTTCTTTCCACTCTACCGTTGCTGTACTGTCAAGGCACAAAGGTTCACCATCTCATCTGACAGGATGTTGCATGAGTTAACAAAACAGTTTGGCAAGAGCTGTGCAGCCCATCTCATGGCATCTACCAGCTAACCCAGACCTGGTGTGCTGTTAGAGCAGCACACAGCCCCAGCCAACCCCTCTACCCAGCCTTAGCACTGGCAGCAAAGGTGACTGCACCAAGGACTGGGAAAGGAGACATCTTCATATGCACGGCTTCGTCACCAAGGCCTCTGCAAGAGCTGCCTTTCAGTGAAACAGAGTTTCTCCAGACCTGCTCATTTATATTGGCATGACTGGAGCCCAGGTGGGGTGGGAAGGCAGAAGCCAGCAGGAACAGGCTGGAGTGGCACTCAGCAATGGCCTCTCCCAGCTGCAGTACAGCCCTGCAAGATGGGGAAAGGAGAAGTCGCATCAGTACTGGGGCTCCCTTCTGTAACCACTGTAAACTTCTGCACTGTGGGCTGGCTGGAGGGAAGGCTTCTTACCACAGGAGCAGTGGGACATGCCAATCCTCACGTCTCTCCCTCAGCAGCAGCCCCCAAGGTTCCCTTTGTCTAAGGATGTCTGGATGCCTTTGTCTGAAGCAGCTCTTGCTGCAGGCTTGACTCTTTCAAAGACCAGAGCACTGCAGACAGCATCTCTCAAGGATCTGCTTCCTGGAAATAACAGAAATAGGTAGAATGCTTAGCACAGTGTATTTACTCTAGTATGCTTCCATTTATTTTGCAGGTGGAAGGACTTAACTAATAATTCCTACAGGATGAAGCACCAAAAGCTTCTTTAGGGAGCAAGATGCTCCAAGCTTGATACTTCTGCACCTTACATCACACCACGATTCACCTTTGTACCTAGAAATTAGGAGATTATTTACAAACCAGGCTTTTTCCCCTGTTAAAAGCTCAAACAGGAACTAATAACACAATGCACCTTCACACAGATGACACTGAGAATGTTTTTTAGTGACTCACAGAGAGATGTTTTGCAGGGCAGCAGTGGCTCAATGGAGAGTTTCAGGAGTGACATCCTCCATTGCTGAACCCAATTTCTCTTGGACTCCTCTCCTGGTCAGCACAGGGCAGGGTATGCAAGAGAGGCTGTTGTTCTGTTAGAAAGTGACTTAACCAGGTTGGTAAAACCTTTTGTATGGACACTGTTTAGTCACATTAGGACTGTTTAAGATGAGGCATAAGATTGAACGAGATCAGATGCTGCTGCCCTAACCATCAATGTGTGAGTCCTTAATCCACAGCAGGTGCAGTGGGGAACACATTCTAAGCATTAGTTGCTCTTTAATATGTAGTACATTAAAATGCATTAACTATTTAAGGACATTCATGCTACAGATGTCCACTAAGCAGTGAATTTTTAAATAATGTACTTATACAGCTACTGCTTGTACACGCCCACAAACTGCAATCATCTTCCTAGGTTTTATAATGAAAAAGATTAAATAAATTTACACTGCATAGGTTGTATTTTCTTTTTTTAAATGATCAGTGTAGAATATGCAAGCAGCTGAACACAACTGCGGGAACAGGGCTGACAGGAAGAGGCAGGGAGAGAGAGGGCACTTCTAGGAAGGTGAGGGGTGAAACACAGTCTGCCCCCCTACACGGTAGCCCTGGGGAGAGAAACCATTCTTATATGCTGACCCACAGGGATACTCACAACACATATCTTGGTGTTAGAAAGCTGCGACTTGGAGCGTGCCCGTCTCCCATGTCCTTCAGGGCAATGCCAGGCGTCAGGTGCTGCTTTTCACACGACGGCGCTATCTGCTGCACATCATTATGGAGTGAGGGCTCTCACTTCACACATCAAAGTGGCATGTTCCACCAGGACACAGCGGGTGCCGCGCAGGGCATTGTGCCTGTGTATAGGGTGCATACACTGGCACTCGTGAACACAGTGGGGTTTGATGCCAGCACTAGAAGGCAGCGTGTGCAACCTCAGTGCACTATTTACCAGCAAAGTGCTTCTCACAGGATAAAAGCCTCAAATATTATTGCTTTGTAACTGGTCTTGAACTGCCAGGTGCAGGTAAGCAGTTGAGAGAGTTGAAAGTGGCCTGGTGTGCCTGAATGATTTTATGCATTTTTTCAGCACCATAAATCAAAAGGCTATCACATTTAAAATCTTGGTTTTCTTATCTTCAGAAGTATTGCAGTTACCCCAAATCTACCTGGACCATGGGGCGTAAGAGCACACTTTGTGTTATTGCATGTCCTGGGAGGCACAGGATAAACTTTCTTTTTTTCCAGTTTCAAGAGTAAAGTCTTTCCCTTCTGGGGTTTGCATCATTAGTTTAATCAACTGATGTAATTAACATAGTAAACAGAGTAGGAAAAATGGAGTTACCTTCTTTAGCAAAAAGTACTTCCCTCTTTTTGGTAACCAGCAGTCTTTCCTAAATGGAAAACCAGATCAATGTTCAAATGTAAAGCCAGATCCAGAATATTGCAGAGATCCGAATCATGAAACTTGATTTTAATTGCTAATAAATAACAAAATACACATAAATTGCAGAATATAAATAAGCTAATTTGATTTTACTAAGATTTTGGAACAGCCTTCTGAGCAATAACCTAGAATTGGGCACAAATTTTTTCAAGGATGTGGACACCACTTTTCCCATCCACAGGTCTTTTTACAGGCAAAGCACAGGCATGCTGATCATCTCCCTGAGCTTTCTAGAGGTTCAGCAGCCTGGTCAGAGTAAAACCTCCAATGAGGGCGAAAGGTACTTGCAGAAATTTTAGCCACAGAGAGACAACAGATAAAATTTTCCATGGGTGTCAGTCACCTGTGCAGAAGTCCAGCATACCCTTGAGGCCTCTATCAGAATGGAGGCATCTCCAGAGAGGGGCCCTGTTCTAGTCTGAAAAATTACAGCTAAAATGACAAAGAGATTTTTTTGCCTTTGTTTTACAGTTCTTGCACTGCTGGATATAGGATGTTAGCAAACATCACCCCTTCCTGGCCCTTCAGGAAATTCACTTTAATGTGATGCTAATACATGGGCTTAAAAAAATGCTTAGAGCAGGGCCAGATATGCAGTGCCAGATATGCAGCAGGGGAAGTCTTCACGCTCTGATGAATGAGTAAAACCGTTTGTTAATTACTGATTAAAGATGAACCTGTTGGCACATTTTTGCTCAGACTATCGCTTGCTTTGCTGTGTGCCTCTTGCATCAAGCTGAAGTGTCATCAACACCAGACTGCTTAGGGAGATTTATGGTGGTCGGTCAGATGACAGCACTTGCTGCCTGTTTTTCTCATTTTTTATTAATACTACTCATAAAGACTTGTCCAAATTCTGAGGCCTTTCTTAGGCCTTACTCTACAGATACTGAAATAATAAGTTCCTTTGGAAGGGCTTTCTTCTCTCTTGAGCCTAAATTACCTCCAGTTGGGGCTTGCAAGGAAAAAGGCAGCCAGAGACCGAGGACAGGGTCACTGTCTGCCTCTTGCATCCGTGCTGGAACAACATCTTTGCTGCCTGACAGCTCATCGACGCTTTCTGCATGTTCCCTGGCTGAAGTCATAGCCCTGCATGTGACTTGTTGCTGTGGAGATGCCTGTATCGCAAACATGGGAACATGATGCCAGAGAGCAAAACAGTATGGAAAAGCAGAAGAGCTGAGCAAAATACTTTCTTTCCCTGCAAATGTCATTAGCAATTGCTAACCTTGTGGAGGAAGGAGCTTCAGAAAGGACTGTGAATGTGTCTGTTCCCAGGCTGTGATGAGGCCACATGGGCCATCCCGAGGTCAGACGTCCACACTCAGGGCTCATACCATGTGGCAGCAGCAAGGCCACTGTTGTGTCACTGAGTCTGCCTCTGGCGTTTGCTGTGACTTGGGCTTTAGGTTCAAAAGTGTAAATGTGCCGAGATATTCAATTCACAATTGATGTGACAAAGCTCTGAAGAACAATTGCACGGCCTGGCAGCCACTTCAAAACCCTCAGAGGAGAGGAGCATGCAGTGCTACAGGCAGTGGGTCTGGGAAAGAGCTGGGAGATAATGCTTCCTGGGCAAGCTCCAGCTCCTTCCCTCCCACAGCAGCCCTGACTGGCGGGGGGAGGGATGCTTCACCTGTGGGCCATGGAGATCCATTAAACCAACACTGCTATTACAGGGCTGAACACATATTACAGTTTTTAGGGGATTCTGGTACTGTTTGTTGTTACAGATTATTGTATTTTTAGTTCTGTTTGGGATGCCACTTCAAGAGAGAAACTGAGTGTTGGAAAGGGGAGCAAACGTGACCTGCAGATTTACTGAGAACCCAGGAGACCAGCCTGAAAGACAAGCCTCATTGAGGAAGGGCAGATCTGCTGAGCAGTGCTGGGCAGTGGCTGCCAGAGAGCTGGGAGCTGCTTCCCAGTGGGCCAGTCCTAATGTTATCACTCTCCACACAGGCAAAAACTCCAACATCCCGTTCAACAACTGTGATGGTAACTGCTGGCAAAACCAGGGGGTATAATTGCACATGGTTTGTAAGCATCCTTACATTAGTTCTTTTTTTGAGTCAATAATAGTTATGCAAATTATAGTGGCTAAAGAATAAATGAAAATTCATAAACCAAACTGTTCTTCTGAAACAAAATACCCTCCACAATGCTGAAAGGATCCAAGTTTATTTTCAGGTTGCTTTGGGGTTTTCTACAGATAATTTCCGCTTTTTTGAGGGGGAAATAGCTCTCATTCATACCTATTCTCTGTTAAAAAAAAGCATTTGAGCAAGAAGCAGAAATATAAGAAGTACCATTTATGTACTTCATAGCATTCATGCATGATGAGGGATGCAACTGACACATATGCTTACACATCACTCTTATGAATGGTATTTCCCAATTAGGCCATTTACTATTCAACAGAACAGGACCTGGAAGAGAACAGCAGAGTCAAGAAGTAGCAAAAGCCAAAACAAAATAATTCTCCAGGTATCCTGAGTTCAGCTGTAGCAGTCATTTTTCTCCTTCTTAGTAGCTGATGCAGTGCTGTGTTTTTGAACCCTGAACCCAGGACACCAGGGAAACTGCATTAAAGTCAGTGGGGATGCAGCCCATTCCCCATAAAAGCCACCTTTGTGCAGCAAGCCTGTGCAGGCACATCATAGCATGCTATGTCCCTGGGGCCACTTTGTTCCTGGGGACTCATGAAGTTGTACCAGTCATTGCTGTCACAAGCCTCATTTATACACATCCCAACTTCAGTGAAAGCTCTACAGATTTCTTTGCTAAAAGGAGCCAGGAAGGCATGCAGACCTTTGTGCATACATAGCCCCCTAAAATTATCAGTGCTCTCATATGACTGAATTTATAAAACTGGCCAATATCTTCCCAAGCTGGTTTGCTCTGTGATAAACAAACATGACATCTACTATACTTCTGCTTCAGTAATGGTATATATGTGCTGAGCAGAAACAAAATATACAGACTCGCTTTTTGATATTCTGGCATGCAGCCCCACTGGCATACACCTCACTAAGTGGCTCAAGGAAGTAAGACATGTAACTCCTGAATATGGAAGATAGGCAGTCTATTAATGCAAAGTACACCATGTAAAGTGACTGATACTAATTTGAATTCTGTGCTTTGCAGTTTTTTCTTTCCATTGATAACTATTTAAGGCCTTTCTGCTGGGGTTTTGGGCTGTTTTTTCTTTGTCAGTTTGTTTTTAGTAAATGCATCCAGGCAGAAGATAATAGGTAGTTTCAAGGAGTGAGCCAGCGAGTGCTTTGGAGAGCAGGCTGACAAATCCTCCAAACAGCTGATTCTTACAATCTGTTTGTACTCAAGACTACTTTTCTCCTTGGATACATGCCACCATAAGTATGGCGGTTAAAGCAAGCCAGCCTTGCTCCCATGCATTTCATTCTGAATACAGGAGAAAAATCTCTATTTCACCTTCTAATTAACTTGATTTGTGAATCCGGAACCAGAAATATTCTCATTTCCTATCAGGAGCAATATACAGTGCTCCATTAGTGCTAAGTTACTGGACTGCTAAGGTTACCAGTTCATCTCCTGCCCTGACCTCCTGTGGATCATCAGATCGAAGTGTTCATTATTTGCTGAGGAATACAGGTTTGTTACTGCCACAATTCTTCTGATGCCAACCTCTCAAAAGACAGAATTCTTGACAATGCACTGATTTAAGCCTCATTCATGCAAGGCAAATACAGATGCCTAATATAGCAGAATCATAGATTTTTGGGAATGAAAAAAGTTTGCCTCCATTTGCTAAAAGGAAGCACATGCTTTTACTTCCCAAGACATTTTCTGGTGCTTTGTGCAGCCTTATGTCAGCAGGGTCCCAGCCACCAGCACCACTCTCCTTTTTCCTGGCAATCCTTCCTCAGTGCAATGCACCCACCATGGATCTTTTCTGCAGATTTTCAGGCCTAGTGCTTTGTTTAATCTTTTTTTTCCAACTCTACCTGTTATCATTCCACTCCCTGGCAAGCAGCCAGCATAACTCCTCTCCTTCCCTGCTCTTCACAATCTCCCTGTTCTCTCAGAGCAGTATTACATTCCTACCAACTCGGCCAAATTAAATATTAACTCCTGGAAACATTCCTCATTTCTCTCCCTCATTTATCTTCTGGGTGAGGCTCCCCTAAGCTCTGAAGTTCACCGGCATTGCAGTGCCCAGGATGTGCCACTGGCACTGCACGGCAACTCTTCTGCAGACAGCTTTCCCTGCTGGTACTGGGGTTGCAGGTATGTGCAGCCAGAAACACCTGAGCTCCCTCAGCTGCACTAGACATCAGTATCTGACTCACTGCCCACCCCTCCAGCATGGGCCAGGTTTCTGTTTCCCAAGTACTGTGCTCACAGCCCATCACCAGTGGTCACAGCTGGAGTTTTTCCAAGCAGATTACCTGCTCACTGCCCTGTCTGCCTGAATCGTTTCTCCCTGCCCAACTCACAAGCTTGCGCTGGATTTGTGGGAGCGCTACCAAGCTGCATCATCTGATAGCACAACTAACTTTCCTTTCTGCATCCCTAATGATATTAAAGGTGATTTGACTTAACCTCACTCCTTTGACACAATAATGAGAAAATATTTATCACTGACCTCCTTTAATAGTCCTTCATCCTGTCTGTAAATCCACTCAGAACTGTCTCTTCAACACCACTTTACAAGGCACATTATTAAATGGTGTATCAGTCTGTACAGGTAATTTCACCAAACCCCCTAACTGGCTATAACTTCCATTAAGAGACTTACTCTCTCTTGCCTCACATTTCTTCCCTTACTTCAGCAGGGATACCAGAAATTAATTTACTACAGAAGAAAATTCCTTTTCTCCTCCACAGTGGCGTGCACAGCCCCCTGCATGCAGTAAGGCTTCTGGAAACAACCAAAACCACTGCTAATGTTTTCAAAAGTCACTAATCCTTAACCAATTGAGACACATGTCATCCAGACAGAAGTTTTATGTGGATTCTCCCCTTGTGCTTCTTAAGAATCAGAAGCTTATTTTGTGAGGTGTCGTGCATGCTAGACTGATTTTCCAATTATACACATGAATAAAGCAGAGGGTCATCAGTGTGCTATATGTGTAAGAGCTTTTCTTATTCTTCTAGTGCTGTATAGATGTATTTATCCTTATCTGGTACATCAGCCCTGCGCCAGTTGTAACTCTCAGAGGTCTCCACTGCTGCAGCACACAGAAGAGCCATGACACTGATCACAGCCTGACCAATCTGTGGGTATCCTGGTCTGACTTTACCAACCTCCTTCAGAGCCATCTGGAGCCTCCAAGATTTTATGAAACCACAGACCAGTCCATCTAAAGCAGCCACTTACCTAGCAGCCTCTTAAGGGAGGCCAAGTCCCCACCTCACACCCCTCCAACCCATCAACTGTGAAAACAGGATGCAAGCCCCAAGCATCCACCAGCTCTGTGGGTGAGGAAGGCACTTCCAGACCTGCATCTCCTGCCATCCTCAGTGCAAGTCTTGTATAACCATAAATTTCAGCTGCCCAGCTACAAGATCTATGAGAGGCATTGCCCCTTCTCTGTGCTTGCATCTCCTGTGTTTTGCTGTCCAGCTTCCGCAAATGTACAATTATTCTCTTAAACAAAACCTGAGAGGGCACATGCTTTCGACGCACACTCATCCAGCCAAAGCTGTGCTGAAGCCACTCTGAAGGACAAATGTGGCTACAACACAGAGGCAGTGAGAACTTTTTGAAGTAGTGTGTCATGCCAGCATTCAGTTAGAGGATTTCCACCACTTACTACAGGCTTTGGCAAACCTCATGAACAGACATTTTTCATTTACCCTCCTTAACACCACTTGAATTCTATCAATTTTTAAATCTTAATTCCAAAACCATCAATGGCAGCCCCCCGAAAGTAAATTAGATCAGCAGAAATAACACTTATTTTCAAACTGGTATCAGATTCATAACAGTTTTAAATGTTTACTGGAATTAGAAGTACTTGGTATTAGAAGCCAGCCAGAAGTAAAAGCATCTCTGATACCTTCATCTAACAAAGAAATATCTTCAGAAAGAAGGAAAATTGTTGATTTTTTTTAAATATAGATGTCCATTGATCTAGCTTTTTACATTTTATGAGCCTGTATTGCCAGACAAGACATAGCTCCCTAAGCCTTAGTATAAACAATGCTTTTGACACCCACTGAACTCCTGTATGTCTAATAAAAAGAAGAAGCCCATCAAATATCACAGATATATCTGTATCTTGCCATGACCAACCATCATTTCTTTGTGCCAAACTCATCCTTCCAATACTCTATATTGGCCTTCACAGGCCAGATCTCAGCACTCTATATTTTCTAGCTAAGTACAAAGTATTAGACTTGTATGCTATTTCACAGTTGAAGGCCCTCAGGATTTGAACAAGTGGCCTTTCACCTAATGATAAAAACGTGATATTTTATCTTGGCGATGTTCCCTTCAATCTTATTTCCCTCCCTCCAAAGAGGCCACATGTCCAGTTCACATACTAGGAGCACACAAAAGCATTTATCACAACAGCAAAAAGCATTCTGTAGCTACTTTAGTAAAAAATAAAATAAAAAAGGATTTAGAAACTAGTACCAGTAACAAATCTCTTCCATAAGTTAAGCTGCAGAACAGACATGGCAAATGACATTTGCCTTGCTCCCCTGGAGCATTCAGCTCTCCAGACCCTGCACCACACAACTTTATCAGGAGCCTGGTAAATCACAGGGGTTATTTTAGGGAATGCCCTGATGCTCTGCTGACTGACCTGCGCTCAGGGACTCACACTTAGCTTGGGCACAGGTACCTTCCTTTCTTTCGTAAGGAAAAACACTATTTATGCCAAAATATTATAACAATGCAGTAGCTTCAACTTCTTATTTGTCTGAAGTATTGCACTTGAAATTACTCCAGCTTGTTAGTTTGAAATGCAGTAGAATGAATGAAGCAGAGACCCTGCAGGAATTCAAATACTGGACATGAATTCTTCCAAAAGCCCACAGTGGCCAATAACACAGAAATTCAGGAAAAAAGAAATATTAATTTCCCTGCCTCTTGCCATGTGGCCAGCTGGAGATGCAGCATGGGGCAGCCTCTTGCCTGTGCCCTGCCTGCACGCCCGTCCCACCACACACAGCCATCCCAGCACACGAGGTACACCTGTCTCCTGCATCTCCCCAGAATGTGCTGGAAAACCAGCAAATCCCTCCACATACTCTGCTGGGCAAGCATGTGGCTTCAAGGAAGGCATGGCCAAATCTTTTTGCTATGCATTTCATACCTTCACCAAATGATGCAATTTAGCAGAAGAGCAAATAAAGGATTGCACCTGAGGGACAGGTCTACTAACCTTTATCATTATTTTGTGAAACAGGCCAGATGCTGTTGCTTCAGCAGTTAAATGACATTTTGACCTGCAGTTCAAGTAGGAGCATCATATAGTTTACCAGCCACACTTAGAAATGAAAAAAATATCCTGGAAACACTGTAACCAACTACTTATTAGTTGCTTTTAACTAAAAATACGTATGCTGCTGTGCTAGCAGAAGGAGTAAACTCCAATCTGTGTGAAAGCTCTGGCATTTTGGCATTTTATCAAGGTATTTGCTTTGCAAGAGGGTTTTATGTATCTGCAATCCAAAGCAATTGTGTTTTCAAGATACTTAGTTGCAAAATTGCCAAGTTGCACAAGTACATGGCAAGTCTTTCTTTATACAGAATACAGCAAATTCAAGAATGAAGATGTTCTTAAGGGATCATAATGCTATCCTTTTTTTCTGACATTTGTTACAGCAACATCAGCTGATTAACATTAGCTCACCAGAGTGCTGCTGGCTGGATTTACCAGTGAATGTTGAGACCTATTAATATTGCTGGCTCACTTTAACACTGTAGCAGAATGGCTCCAAAATAACACAGAGCTTTTCATGAACAGTAAAATAACAGACAGCCCTTCAGGTACAGCCACATTAATGGTGCTTACACAGATGGGAAGTCTATGATAGAGGGGGAGCACAGTTCCTCTCGGATATTAGCGTTTAAACTAAATTAATGGTACATCGAACACACCATAAGTGGCGTCCACATGCATC
>JANHGB010016671.1:0-10086 GCA_026283785.1 Coracopsis vasa
GCCAGGGATGGGGCAGCCACAGCTTCTCTGGGCACCCTGTGCCAGCGCCTCAGCACCCTCACAGGGAAGAGCTTCCCCTGCTTCACTTTGAATCCATCACCCCTTGTCCTATCACTACAGTCCCTGATGAAGAGCCCCTCTCCAGCATCCTTGTAGCCCCCTTCAGACAATGGAAGCTGCTCTGAGGTCTCCATGCAGCTTCTCTTCTCCAGGCTCAACAGCCCTAACCAATAACTCATTTCCAGAGGATTCAGTAACACTGAGCAAGGTGAGTCCCAGCAGCCCCCCTGGGGTTAGTTTGCACACTGGTTAATTCACAGGCCCATCAGCCAAAGCCTTGCAGAGCAAACATCCCAAGCCCCTGAACGTCTCCATATCCCTCCCCTCCAGTTTCTCCAGTTAAACTGGGATGAGCCAGATCTGGTAGCACAGGTCTAGGTCTTGCTCTGTACTTTCCCACATACATTCCACTCCCTTGGAGCCAGCTCCAGACCACCACTGAAGGTGGCGCAGGGATCTTCCACACATCTCTGACAGCAGCACTGTGGTACCCAGTGGGCAGAAAAGAGGAACCATTCAGTTTTGATTTATCCCATTCACTGAGTTGCCTGAAAGCTGCAGAAGTGCCTTTAATGTAGGCATTAAAGCAGCGACACTGGCAGTTGCTCAGCAGATGGTCACGATCTGGTGGCATCCAGCTATGTCCTAGAGCTTTTGCAGCCTCCAGCCTGAGCGAAGTCCTCCATCTCCACTTAACTGCTTGCTTTACATGGCAAAACAGCTCTCCCTAATATTCCTGCAGCACACCAAAGAGTCTTGCTGTTGGGCCTCAAATTTCTGTGTGATTGGTAATCAGTGCATCAGCCATCAGAAGTGGGTTATTAAAATATCTGCCACGATGAACAATGCAAAATAAATGCAGATAAATTGTATTACTCCGGGTCATTTAGTTTTAAGTGCAGCAACCTCTGTGGTTTTTTTGCCTCTTAGGCAACATGCAGCATGAAACAGCACAAATAAATACAGATGTAGAGAACATTAGATACACTTTGTAGGAGCAAATTATGCACGTTCCCATTTCATTCTGGTTAGACCCAAATTAGATGGTTTTCCTCCATTATCTCACTGGATACACTAAAAGCCAGTGATTTATGAGAGAAACCGGTGTGAATGCCATTATAATTGATTAACCTAAGAGAATGGTGACCTACTTATAGATATACAAATATGATTATAATTGTGCAGTAAGTAATTGAATGTTCTGCAGGACTTCTTTGTGATGTGACTATAATGCATAAAACTAAGAGGGACACTAAAGGTTTCCACCCTGTGCAATGCGCTGGGATTTTAGGAGAGGTTCTGAGTGCTTCCTGCTCCTGTGGAGTTGAATGGGTGCTGAGCCCCTGCAGAATCCACCCCTCCTGAACAGCAGCATTTCCCATAAATAGCCTATTTGTTATTTAAATAAATAACTTGGAAGAAAGGTTCCAGTGTACTTTGTGGCTGGGATAGCTTTCAACACACCGAGCAGAGCCCATCGCCTGTGGATTCTACATGTAGCTCCCTCCCAGCTCCCGACTGCTGGAGCATCTTCTCAAGGTCTAACTTTGGGTCAAGAAAGAGGGAGAGGCAGGTCCTGATCAGAAACTGTGTAGCTATAAAATGAGGCTACGGGTCCATATTTCTAAACCACCACCCATTTGCAGTGGGACTCAGCACCACTGCAGTGGGTTTGGGAACCTTCTGACCCTTGGGTCTCTACCAGCTGTGACAGAGTCCACCGGTGCTGCTATGTCTGCGTGTTTGTGTCACAGCCACCAGCAGGACACAACAAAGAACAAGAGCATCTCACTGCATGCAGTAGTTTGCAATCCACATACAGAACAGGGAACAACAGATGGAGACAGTCCCCAGGCACTGGCAGCTCATGGTTCAAGCCCAAAGACTTTACCTTGACCATGCATTTGGCTCTAACCATACAATCCCAGGCGATGCTTCTTGCTAACTCAGTCTCCCAGCACCTCGGCAGCCTGCATCCTGCTGGACCATGTACCAGCATCACCCAGCCCACAGCTGCGTGGAGGCTCTCACAGCATTATTATGTGTCACAGATTTTCCTGTATCTTTTGCTGCCAGTCACTTCCTCTGACTTTCCAAACTCCTTTGCATGGACACAGGGGCAGAGCTAACCTCTGACCATGGCACACACTCGCTCTCTGCAGAACAGTATCCCAGATTCCCAATTTGAATGGCTAAATATATTGAAGCCCAGTAATGAATTATTTAAAATCTCTACAATTTTCAATGCTGCAGACTGAATTAGAGACTTGAATGCATCTCTGCAATCATGAGCCTATAGCTCCATCACAGAAAAGCATCCATTTAAACCCCCTGGGATAAATGAGCTGTTACAATTCCCTGGACTGGAAACCCTGGAGATGATGAGGGAGCCAGGACTTGCTAGGATGGGACTGAGTTAATTAGCACTGTGTCTGAGGAGAGCCGTAACAGCGTAATGAAACAAATAGAATTAAAGCAGTCTAAAATGACTCCAGTGGATTGATGGGCATTGTGGAACGGTCAGGATTATACCCATGTGTGCAGGGTGATGCATTCATCGTGCATTGCTCACACTGGGGGAGATGGATGGGGAAGAGGGTGCTGGTAGGGTCATTGCAGCCCTGCAAGAGCTTTCTTGTACCACACATGCTCAGGGCAGAAAGGTGGAAACCATTTGCCTGCCACAGTACAACTGGCTCAGTGTCAGCCCTTCCTATGGACAGACAAAGAAGCCACCAACCCCTAAATCCTCATGTGGAGTGAGGTCCAGCACACACAGCTCCTGCAGAAGCCGCAGTCAGGGATGCAGTGTTGCACCAGGAATGCCTGGCTCCCCAAGGATAACCCTGCCCTCAGCTCCTGCAGTCCTAAGAGCATCCCACTGCTGGCGAGGGGCCCTAGAAGAGCTTGGGGAACTCCCTCTGCATTGTGCCTCTTGTCAAGCGCATGCTGGTGATGGCCTCGCTCTTTGCTGTAGCAGAGTAGCCCATCCACTCAGCTGCAAAGCCATAGACATCTCGGGTACATCCCAGAGAACAGGATGCATCCCACCTCCTGGGGAGTTACCTCTAAGATAGGCATGAAAGTGGCTGGAGGAATATGGCCATGTTTGACTTCTGCCCCCATCCTTCCCAGTGCTGACTGCTGCTGAGGAATGACTGACAGGCTCTGCTTCTTCAGTGTGTTTTGCATTCTTTTCCATATTCAGTTGTCTGGAAGAGGAATACACTGGCCCTGGCAATGCTGCATTTGAGAGAGGTGCTGGCTTTTGCAGAGGGAATAGCTCAGGGTATTTTTACAGTCAGCATAAAATCACTGCCACTGCCTGTATGGATAGCTCTGTTATAGTGCCTGGGACCAATAAAGAAAGTGTAAGGAAGAAGAGGGAAAGCCACAAGTTAAACCCATACTTTACAGCAAGAAGACTCTTCCTTTTCATTTTTAAGCTTCTCAAATTTTAGCTTCCACCAACATGAATCAGGAAAGGATAAAACAGAGCTGCCAAGTTGCACTCTTCTGAAGCAGATGACTCCCAGCTTGGCCAACTATTCTGACAGCCAAACATAATAGACACCAAAACAACAAAGCCCAGCAATACAAAAGACCACATACTGTCTTCAGTCCATATACAGCCCTATGTCTAGCTCTACCACAGGGAACTGGAGCTGTGCCCAGCAGTTGTATCTAACCCTGAGCATTGCCTATCTACCAAAAACTAGAGAGAGCTGCTGGGGACAGATAGCAGCTATAAGCTGAGCTAGTGAAGTGATACCCACAGCTTTGCTTCAACAAGAAGAGCATAAATAAACCCAGCCTGGCTTTCTCCATAGCTGAACTCCTCATCACTGCTGCTAAAGCATTTCTGTCATGGCTTTGCCCAGCCCACTATTGCTCAAAGAGACGGGAACAATCCCAACCCACACAAGCACCACAAGAAAATCATTGCTCCAACACCAAGTCATACCTCTTTCCATGGTGCCTTCCCATGTCCCCACCCAATTTCACTCCACAAGGCTGGGGATAAGCCTGCTTATATGAACTGTGGGGCCAAGTGACTCCCTATGGGTAGCACCTGTGCCCCTCTCATTCCCTTCATAGGGATCAGCTGCGTTTCCTTCCTAAGCAGTGCTTGCAGTGAAGACAGTCCTGCAGTGAAGACAATCCTGCAGTGAAGACAATCCTGCAGTGAAGACAATCCTGCAGTGAAATATTCCCAGCTTGAAGCCTGTTGCAGAGATTAAAAATGACTTGCTTCCAGTTGGATGCAAAGCTTCCTGATTACCCACCAGCATTCGGGTGGCAAGTTTGCCACATGAATAATTGCGTGTCCACAGAAGTGTTCCACTGGCAGGGTTATTAGCAAGAAAACAGGAATTCGGTTGGAAAGCATTAATAAACCTGGAAGACAACAGCTATTATGGTGATTGATCCACTATCCGAGTGTGCACAACTCAAGCAGGGTGGAGGAGCAGAGGTTATTGCTGAGGGCTGGGAAGGAGGGCAGGTCAAAGATGAAGTCTGGTGCTGTCAGGTTTAAAAGTGCTTAAAACCCCCCCACATCTTCTCCAAAGCTGACTCAGAATGAGATGATTTTAGTAGCCTGCAGTGTTTTTTACTTGGGCTGCTGCTTCCTTTCTTTTATCAAACATGGGCAATGAAAGCAGAAGAGGTTTGTGTGTGTCACTGGGCAACTTCTGTGTTCATTGCCTGGGACCAGCAATGCTGTAGGTGCCCCGAGGAACAGACCCAAATCTGCACCTCCTGATGAGAGTGATAAAATCACCAAATCCCTTCAAGGGCTGAAAGAAGGATTAAGGAGCGCTGCCCACCATGATGCCAGGAATTTCTGGCCCAGTGCACTGGGGCTGCTGCAGTGCCCTCTTGCCCATGAGTAGCTGCGCACTGGGAGCATCGCTCCTTTCTGCTTGTGTGCATCAGGGGCTGTCCTTTGGCATTCACTGGAGTAAGCTTTCAGTCTGTCTGGATAATGATCCTGGTAAGGAAAGGAGGAGGTGAACGCTAGGTGGTTCCTCTGGCATGTTAGGGGCATGCACACTTGAAGCATCATGCTCTTCTGCAGCTTCCTTTGCCTCCCTGGAAACATCCCTTTTGCACTGCCTTTGCAAGTGTTGAATGGAAGACCTACAGCCATAAAGGAGACAGAGCACTAGGAATGCAGGTCTCTCCAGCCAAGACAACCACCGGGACTGGGTGCAGTCTGTGATATACCCCAAGTTGTTCACATCACAGCGTTGCGGTTCATGCCAACTGCACTATAGGGTGTTGAGTTCATTGCAGTATTTTTCCTTCCAAAAGGAAACTAAACCAAACTCTTGCCAGTTTATTATTTCAGCTAATTATATAAATCAACAGTATTTCTTCCAAACCATTTTAGGAAAATAATTGGAGAACGTTTGCAAAACCCAAGCAACCATTTTTCTCCTGCCAGGGTGGCAGATGCAAACATAAAGAGTAACATGTCCATACATCTCCAACCTCAACTTCTTATGAAACAAAATAAAAGCAATCTGGTTGTGAACTGATCCAAAGCAAATACAATATTTCAGAACACTCCGCATTTCCTTGGTGGGGCTGATTTATGTGATGCAATTTAAAGACCAGTATGCAAATATGGAGGGGAAGACTATTTCCCCTTCACACTTTCGTACCTCGCAGACGTTGTTTTTGTTCTGCGTGCAAGCGAGGAGCCCTTGGCCTACGCAGCAGCCGCCTTTGGAGGATGAGCGCTTGACAGGTTTCTATGGCACTTCTGAAAAGGTTTGTTTCACAAGGCAGAGGTTCCCTTTGTCACATACAACACTTTGCCATTTCTTGTGTGATCCATGAGATCATCGCATGGCGGTCTTCAAAGTAAGGATTGATAGAAAGCATCCCCTGCCTGACTTCAGTTTGCAGATTCTATCTCTATTCCCAGCTTACAAATGGAAAGAGAAGGAGGAAGAGGGCAGGATCTTTCTCAGGGAAGCTCCATGCATAGGCTGAATCCCAGTGCTGGCAGCCCACATGCCACCATCTAGCCCAGGGCAGCAGAATGGGAGCATCCCGTGCGCTACACTCTCCTTTGCCACATGTCATCTTAGAAGCAGCACGCTCATGGTGTTTGAGGTTTCCACCACCCCTTTCCTGAGGAGGTGTTGCTCCAGCCATTGTCTCTGTTCTGGTTTTAGATTTCATGGTTAGTTTCCAAGATTTAATGGCTTTCCAGCAGGCAGAACACCACCTCGGGTTCATGGCACTGCGATCCTACTTAAAGGTAATTGCCAAAGTAAATCAGGAACTAGGGGAGGCCTGAGAAAAACTGGAAATCCCATGCTTAGAAGTGAAATTATAAAAGGAAAAGAAAAAGAAAAGGAGGAGAAAGAAATATCGAAAGGAAAGTTGCCATTTTTGGGAAGGAGGCCATTGAAGGATTTCCAAAACCAGTTCAGTCCCAATTCCCAGTTTGCCTTGCTAAATCCTGATCCATCATTTTGCAATGAGCCTAAGCATCCATCCCTAAGGGACCTGCAGGCTTTCCGAGTTAAATCCTCCAGTCCTCCATCCCGGGCTGCAGCCAGGAGTGATGCCAGGCGCCTGCTCCAGAAGGTTGCTGCTGCTTGCTGCCATGGACAGAAGCGCTTCTGAATCCTTCCCCAGCTTTACCCCATCCCACTCCCTGTTTCCTGGCAGAATCCAAGCCATGTGCTGCTCAGAGGCTGCACATGACCAGAACGGTGCTTTACACCCATGCACTCTCAATATTTGGAGTGCAGCGGCCCCATAGCATCCCAGGGAAATACAAGATAGCCCCAGGCTGGGGTTTGTCTAAATTATGCCTCCTAGGAATGGGGGATGTCAGCAACAAGAATTAAACCATAAATCTGATGGGGGTTTTGCTGCTTTCACCCTATTCCCAGCGGCTGCGTTTGTGCCAGTGGTGTGAGGAGTGCTCCCAGGGCAGGGCTGCATCCCAATACCTGCATTGACCTGATCCCTGGATTTCACAAGCAAGGCAAAACAGCCACTTTGTGAATGAATGGGAACTCTTATGGCAATGCCAATAAGCAGAGACACTAATTAATACCTGCTTCAGCTCAATTCATTTACAACTCAAACTGCTAACCAAAGCTGTGCTTCCCCCACATCTGGATAGCGCAGTACTGGCTGTTTCCCTTGGCTCTGTGAGGAATCTGTCTGCTCCCTAGGCAGTGACCTGTAATGTGTAAAGCTGATTTACTGCACTGGTGGGTGGGCCAGGATTCCCAGGATGTTGGAGGCCTTTTCTGCAGTGAAACACTCTTGATACAGAGATGAAATGAACTGCAGCGTGTTGCATCCGTAAGCAGTATTCAATTAGCACTGAAGCCTGCCTCCAGAATCAAAGTTCAGGTATTCACAGTCTGAGGGTTGTTGGGGTTGAGCATGGCTTGAGCTGGGCCCTTTATTTTCCCCACATTGACTTTTCTGCCATCTTTATTTACCTTCATTATTACTCCCTTAATGAACCTTGGTCTGGGATGTGCGTACTCCTTGCTCTTGTGCTACAAGCAGCGTTCCCCCACCAGAACACAGCCATGACTTGATGGCTTGAATTTGCAAAGGCACTTTGTTTGTTATGGAAGTCATGTTACCAGTGGGAAAAAGCCCCTTCGTTTTCATGGCTAAGTGGCCTGCTCTGCTCCAGATGAAAATGTGGCTGTTTCTATAATGCCACACCGCCCTGTGCTGAACAAGCCGGCCCAGATGCTATTTTAGCTCTGTGTGGCCAGACTTTATCAGATTTATTCTATCTAGAGGGAGTCACATCACAAATAAATAACTTGAGCAGGACATTGGAGCGCTTGAAAAGCGAATTCTTTGGTGAGTATCCCCCCTTTCTTCTCCTCCTTATTTATAGGGCCATTAATGAATGCACCTGGGCTAGAAGTGAAATGATGACACCCTCACCGTGCTTCCCCTCCATGATGTTTTATTTGAAGTGCCTTTTCCCTCTTGCCCTCTAGAGCTTCCATGCACTGCAACATACTCCGAGTTGCTGCTGTCAGCCCAGGAGGGTGCCCAGGAGATGAGCTCCTGGTGAGGCAGGGGGACTTTATTCAGTGCCCTCCCTGAAGGGCAACAGTTCTGCCACCCATCCTTGCCCCTAAAGCTCTCCCATGGCGGGTCCGCCAGCACTGGATCTGGTTGCGGATAGGAAGGACAATGATGCCCTCTTGGATGGGTCAGCACAGGCACTGGCTTTCCCTGCAATGTTACTTCTTTCATTGCCATGGTGCTGCAAACACAACAAATGCCAGAGCTCTTGAGCCATTTTCCTCTAGGAGAAGTAAAGTTTTAATGATTAACCTTTATAAGTTACACCAGCAATGCTTAAATAACAAATAGTTCCTGGCCAGGTCTAGCCCTCTGAGCTATTATTCTCCAGCATGATATGCTGAGCCTCCATCTGCATTTATTTTCCATACTGTATTCAAGTCCTCTTATGTCATTGAGATAAGCAGTCAGGAGATATGTGTTTTCCAAAATGATGTCCTCATTCATCATTTCTTCCTCACTGCTCAGCCTGATTACATTTAATTCAAGAAGAAAGAGCCTTGCCTGGACCCACTGAGCATATAAGGTTAAAAAAGCAATACAAATGAAGCAACGGCTTCCTGGAGAAATGGCTACAGAGCACAAAATAACAGCATCCCTTATCAGCACTGGGGCTGTGTACTCTGCCTCTCATTTCCAGAGGAAACTCAGAGCACAAATGACCCATTCATCAAGATCAGCAGGTACAACTCTGCTTTAAACACATATGCACAACAGCAGCCACCCTCCCCGTTAATAGAGGATGAGCTTTGAGCATTAATTTCATCGGCTATTAATGCAAAGCTTAATTACGAATAGAGACAAGGGAGTGAGAGCTTACTGCAGCCAGAGCCCTTTCCAGTGACACTTGGCATAGGGAGAAACACCTTTTGTTTCTACAAGTTTCTCTGTCGCAGTGTTTGGCTGCTCCAGGATGCAGCAGGGAGAAGTAATGCCAAGATATGTTTATGCACAACGGGAGCAGAGGCTTTCCAAGCCCAATGAAGGATTCCTCCTGACTTTGCACACTCACCCTCCCCGTGGCTGCCTGGGATGCAGCCTCTGGATGCATGGAGCCTCCTAAGTGAGCAGTGGGGAGAGGCAGCCCTCACCAGAAATGCTTGCTCATCTTCTGCAGGGATGCAGCCACTGTGAGCTGCTCTTTGCCAGCCTATGCAGAATGGTGCAGACTGAGCCAGCTCTGAGCCGGGGAGCTCTGCCCTGGCTCCACTGCTTGTCCCTGCATTGCTCAATGGCAAAGATGATGCTGTTGGGAAGACCTGTGGGGTGCAGGCAGGGCTCAGCTCGGCGTGGGAATCCGCGCATGATGCCGATGGGAATGGGCATTGTGGATCCTGGCTGGTGCACGGGTTCTATGGGGTGGCAGCGACAACCCCCCCTGAGCCCACTCCTCTGGACAAGCTGTGCTGGCTGCTGCAGAGCCAGGCTGGCACCCGTGAGTTTGCAGGAGGAATTTCCCACTAGGAAAAGCAGTTTGTGTTTTTGCTGTGATCAGACTTCAAAGAAATGCTGAAGGAGCCAAGGAAATGAAACACATACTGAGGCAGCCAAACAGGAAAATAAACACAGGCAAAGGGAGCCAGAGCCTCCGACCAAATGAACTCAGACCAAAACTCCGCATTTAAAATGAAAATCAGAAGGGTCTTAAAGAGCTGGGTGGCTTCCAGCAGGCCCACAGGGCAGCAGACCCACAGCCCCAAGCTTTGCACTGCAGCCACAGCACCAGCTCCTCCCATCCCTCCCATGTATGTTTTGATCAACACTGATTTGGAGAGATCGCTGTTACTCAGTTTGCATTAAATGCAAATTATTGCAGACTCCTAAAATGGTCTGGGTTGGAAGGGACCTTAAAACCCATCCAGCTCCAGCCCCTGCCACGGGCAGGGACACCTTCCACTAGAGCAGCTTGCTCCAAGCCCCTGTGTCCAACCT
>JANHGB010016673.1:1988-12784 GCA_026283785.1 Coracopsis vasa
TTCTATTATTCTAGTTTATGTTGCTTAAAAGGTCAAGTGGATGGTATCGTTGTGTTGTGCTCTCCTGGAATTTACACAACAATAATGTCACGCTGCACAAAACAAAATGTCATTTTCCAAGCAATGATGAAGTGATGTTTGAGTCTCCTCTAATACAGAGAAAAGGAATGGCAAGGCCTGAAGGAGCAGAAAGAAGCCCCTGAGCTCCTTTCCACACTGCTGTTGAAAGGTGGGTTACACCATTAACAGCAAACCTTGATTAACATCATGCAATTAGATCCATCTTCCAGGAACTGTTTCATGGTAAGTGCACAAGGTGCAGAGCACGGTACATCCCATTCACAGGAATTAGGCACACCATAAACATCCCAAGAGCAACCAGGCAATAAACAGATCCTCTGGAAAATAACCTCGGAGCTGGGAAGTTATGTGCCCAGGATCAAGAATCCATCAGGAAGAGTGCAGTTGAGACAAGATTGCAGCTAACTACAGGAAGGAAAATGAAATGCTAACAATATTAAACACCCAATCTATGCTTCCAAGAGGAAAATGACTCTGCAGAGAGGATCCAATTTATACTCTCAACTCCAGGTTGCATTATCCTCGCTTTATAGCTGAGGAAAAGGTGGATCTATCAGCTGGCCTGCCCAGTGACACAGAGGATCAGTTGGGATCACGTCAAGGCACATGGTGCTGTTGGAAAGGGCCTCAAGCACCCAATGCAGCCACACGGGGCTGGCAGATGTGGCACAGGACCCCTGGGAGATGGGCAGCAGCTGGAGGCCACGCACAAGACCCAGGGGGTTCTCAGATACATCTGCATGGAGCAAGTGAAGCAGGCCTGGGGTGACTGCACACAGTCCCAGCTTTGACCTCTGGGTGCCTGTCTCTGAGCACAAGATCAAATCCAGCCATCACATGATGGTTTCTATTAGATGATTCCCCAAGAAACATACTGCAAGCAAAGAGCTGCAACAGCACCCTTCCTTTTTTAGTTATAGCTAAATGCCTGAAGCGTTTCAGAGTTTCTTGCTGCAAACTCACTGTTAAATGAAGGCTTCTGCACTTTAAAACACTTAAGCACATGCTTAGCTGGATGCCTGTAGCTGGCTGCATTGACTCATGCAGAGATAATCACATGCTTAAAGATAAGGCGAGGTTAAGTGTCCTTCTGGAGCAGCAGAGGCACACAGAGCACGACCCCAGGTCCCACTGCACCTCCTCGGTTATCCATGCACTTGAACCCATGCTGGATGGCTCATGCTGGCGTTACCCTGCCTGGGCAGGGAGCTGGTGACTGTGTCTTGGCTGCTCCCTGCTCCAGGAGTGTTTCTCAGGATGCTCAGGTAACCTGACAGTGACAAAACACACAGAGTTATTAGTGCTGGATCCCTCCTTGGTTGCCACAACTGGTTTCTGCCCTTACAGCCCTGGACACAATGAGCTTTGTGACAGAGGCAGCGCTGTCCTCCTCTATATGGCTGCTTTTAACTCTGAACAAACAGCTTTTCATTCCAAGCCCCCCCACCCCACCAAATCCATCTCACTTCAGCCTTCTCACAGCTGAAACCATGTAATGCCTCCCCCTTAGACACACTCCCACTTTTGAGGGCAATGTGCATCCAGGGCAAGGCATGGGACACTGACAAAAGCCCTCTTCTGTGCCGGCAACACAGGCGGGCATTCAGCTGCCAGTTTGGAATGGAGCAGGGGAGCCAGCTCCGTATGTTCTTTGGCAAACTGCAGCTAAATTAGGGCAGCTAATGCTGCACAGTTCACTGGACAGGATCAGCATGCTCAGTCATATGCACAAGCCCAGATTTCCATGTTTTCTAAGACCTTTTCAAGGTCTGACTTCCAAAGTTTACAGATTTGCCTTTGTCTGCGTGCGCTTGCTGCTGTCACTGAAGAGCAGTGCTCATGCAGCACGGTTCAGTTATGCTCTGACTGACTCCATTATGCTAAACAAGGTCAAATACAGAAAAACTCCAAGTTGTGGCTCTAAGAGGAACCATGAAAACAACCCTCTCCCTCCTTCACATACTCAGAACAGATTCTAGGGCTGGAAAAAAGAAGCCATCTCACTCAGACAGGAAGTCAGCAGGAATCCACTGGATTTAATAGATTGTTTTTTCCAAACTGCATCCAAAACCAGAGAATGACAACACAAACCCAAGCTATGTTCAGGATTTCTTCTCCCAAAGTCTCTTCTGAGCGTTTCCTTCGGAATGGCCTACATTAAGCCAAAGCAAAAGAGCATTTTAAAGTAATGCAGGTATCGT
Organism: Coracopsis vasa; assembly: GCA_026283785.1. NCBI lineage: Eukaryota > Metazoa > Chordata > Aves > Psittaciformes > Psittacidae > Coracopsis > Coracopsis vasa. Next base: position 4,271 of record JANHGB010016673.1, read on the forward strand.
TTCTTCAAAAGGAAAAATCAAGCCTGATACTTTGAAACTGAAGACAGTCACGGACATGAACAGTTAGAGCTGGAACAGACATCCTCTACTAAGAGCAAACACTCAGTTTCAAAGAAAATGTGCACTTTATACACAATTCAAATGAAGACAAAGAACCAGTAACAGAAACAGCTCCATTACATTGCATTTTCGGAATGAATTCAGTGCTGGGGTTGGAATATTCTACCCACTTTGCTCACTAAAGGGAGTATTTACTGGTGGGGAGAGAAGCTCACGGGACTGACCCAAGGTGGCACCTTGAAGCAGGGAAGAGTTTGGATCATGAATTGGGGGAGAAGCTGTCACAAACCCATTTTATTGGAAGCCATTGCTAAGAAATGGCTGCACTTTGTGTAGAGAGCAGCAAGGGGAAAGGATTTTCACTTCTTGCCACTGAACTGGTGAAAGGCTGCTCTGAAACCACCACAAGCAACGTCCCGCTCTTGGGAAGCTGAAAAGAACCACCCCAGTGTCTGGGATAATGAGTGGATTGTAGCCACCATCCCTGTTTATCTCCAGGCTCCAAATGGCTTTCCCTAGTACTTTCAGACAACATGTTTTCCAGCCAGCTTCTCCATCACACTCAGAGCTTTCTGCTGGCAAAGCCTCTCTGCCCATCTTCAGGCTGTGTGCTTCTCTTCAGACTCCTCACTGACTAGAGGAGCACTATTAACAAACCCCACGCTGCTGGTCCCTGCTCACAAGCCCACTTCTGCTGTTCCAAACTGCTGTGTACTTCCCATGTTACCTCCTTCTACTTCCAGACATCACCCTGAAACTTCACTGCATAAAACTTGGAGGTTGCTCCTTTCCTGAAGCCGTGGCCAGGAGTTAAAGCCAAATGAGAAGGCAGAAGGAAGCTCACTTCCCAGCATCTCTGCTGGAGATGAAATGGGGAGGCTCCCATTGACCCACACTCATTCCTCCCTAAAGCAGAGCTGGGCTCTACACCTGGGCTGCCTGGTGTCCCAGAGTGAAAACAGCAAAACCAAGTCAGCAAAACACCTATTGTCAGCAAGTGCTTGGGTAGAGGACAACTGCAAGCATGTGCTCATATCCCCTTAGCTTAAATTAACCATGAAGCCTATGCTTAGATGTTCTATGGGACAGGAATGGAGTGTGGGTTCACCCGTGTTCACAGGGCCTTACTGGTCAATCCTGTCCCTGGCCAGGCTGTAATGAGGGCACTAAGGAGTGAGGGAGCCTCAAAACAGAACAGTCCTGCTTGAGACAGCCCCCAAAATATATTCAAACACATGAAAACCTAACAAGAGCCCAGCGTGGAGCGAGGTCCTGAATACATTATAAATAGTAGCAAAAAGCATACACATTTATCAGCATCTCCCAACCATTAATGCGTGTCCTTGCCAAAAAGACAGCCCTGAAGGCAGCACATTCCGCATTCGCCTCTTCTAATTCTATATTCAAGATTAATGCCAAAACCTCCAAATGCCAAAGCTGACTGGTCTCTCAAGCAGAAATCTGAATTCTACGGATTGCTCTGTCTGAACTGAATTCCTCGGACATAATGGAAGGAAGAGGGGTCTGGAATAAGGCAGTATCATTGATATTCGGAAAGGGCTTCGTAAAAACTCTTCCAGACAGCTCATGTGGCCTGGCTGGGGGGGAGGAAGGTTCTTCCTCCAGGGAATGCACAGAGAAACAAACTCACCCTGACTCCATCTAAGCAGATTACTTTGGAAAAGACAGAAATCTTATCCAAAAGGTATGGTAACAACTTCATGCCCTTGGGGAGCGGCTGTCTGTAAGAACAGACCTCAAACCCATCTCTATCCATAGATATCACAGAACTACATGGAATTACTGAATCCAGTAATTTCTACGTCCTTTTGGGGGGATGTTTTGCAGGAGCTGGAAGTTTCTCTTCCCTCCTGGAGCAGGAAGCTCGCAGGGAGTTTTGAGCCCTCTCTGCGTGAGGGTTGGCACTGGTACTTGGAATGCAAGGACTCACGCACACATCTCTTCCTGGGAAACCAACCCTGGAGCACACAGTAGCTGTAAGTATGACATTTCCATTCCCTAAGAGCACATCATATGGCTAAAAGACAAGAGTCAAGAGCACCATTAACAGATGTTTTCCCAATCTCCCCGCTGCACCCATGGGCTGCCTGGGCAAGTGGAGACTCTGCTGGGCTGTCTGCATGTTCAAGGCACTTCTGGAACGCAGCATAGAAAGTTTTAGGTTTAAAACAAGGAAGAACAACGACAAAACCTGTGGACCACAGTAATAAAACTAGCAAAATGCTACCAGCTACCCATTGCTTGCTCCTTGGCAATATAAAAAAGTGTAACATCAGAGATCCAGTGTACAAGTACAAAAAAATTGTGCATAATAAATGTACTATAATACTGTACATACAGCATAAACCGTTCACTGAGAATGATTTAAATATAAGTATTTGCCTCCTGACTTGGAAGACAGAAGAATAAAGTTCTATAATCCTAGAATATGAGTTTAACCCCTTTGTGAGAGGTTGAATCACGAGCCAACGGCATCCCTGAAATTAAACACAGTCAAATAGTTACTTAATGGAAGCCATTATTCAAGGGGTTGCTGGTTATGATAAACTAGGAGAAAAAACACAGTATCTAAACTGAGCCAACATTAAATCCAGACAGAGCTCTTCCCATCTCCTGACTTGCTACTGGCACTGCTTTTGTTTGAGCCTGCTTTGGATTTCTTTTCTCTCGAACTGCTAGGGTTGTTTTGGTTGTTATAAGCCTGGATCGCGAGGTCCAGGCGCTCCTGAGCCACTTTGATTTCCCTCTGCAGGTTTTCCAGGTCAGCAGGGATGTTTTCTTCATTGCTTCCATACTGCTGTTCCTGAGCTATATTGGCTTTGTTCTGTTTGTAGGCCATTTTGGCATTGGTCAGTTCAGTGTATTGCATTTGCTCTGGCTTGACTGCAATGTTATAGCCAGGAGGAGCAGATGGTGTATTCCAAGTAAAAGGGTAGTTATAGGTACCAGAGTCTTCCAGCTCTTTCCTCTTGTTGTTCAATGTGTCCCGGATTGTGCCAAATCCCAAATGGAGCATCTCCCAGACATTCAAAAGCAAACACATGCAGCTCACCCCGTACATTATCAGCAGGAAAATGGTCTTTTCGGTTGGCCTGGAAATGAAGCAATCGATCTTGTGCGGGCACGGGGTCCTGCTGCACACAAACACGGGGCTCACCTCGAAGCCATACAAGAAATACTGACCCACCAGGAAGCCAATTTCAAACGTGGTCCTCGCCAGGAGCTGCAGGACATAAATTCTCATGAGCCCATCCTCCCGGATGCGCCGCCTGCCGTCGTGCTTGGCTTTGCTCGGTGCCTGCTGCTCTTTATTCTCCCGTTCGCTTTCCAGTTCGATTTCTGGGTACATCATGGGGTCCTCCTCATGGTCCTCCTCAGTTTCCTCTAAGCCACGGTGTTGTTTCCAGCGCATAGAAAAGCTTTTGCTTCTGATTCTTCTGTCGGCTTCGCTGTGTTCTACCATCCGGGCGATCTTATGGATTGCATAGCCCAAGTACATGACAGATGGAGTGGCAACGAGGATGATCTGGAAGACCCAAAACCTCACGTGTGAAAGAGGAGCAAAAGCATCATAACAAACGTTCTCGCAGCCAGGCTGCTCCGTGTTGCACACAAACTTGCTCTGTTCATCGTAATAAATGGATTCTCCTCCCACAGCAGTCAGGACAATCCGAAATACAATCAGCACCGACAGCCAGATTTTGCCCACAAAGGTTGAGTGATTGTGGATCTCCTCTAACAGACGGGTCAGAAAACTCCAACTCATGGTGGTCAAGTAATTTTATCTAAAAAAACAAATAAACCCCCCCAAATATTTAGAAGTTTATCAGCTTGAGCCTAAACAGTGCAAACATTCAACCAAGAGAGGCAGAACCCTCTAGAGCTGTACAAGCACCGCGTCTGGAGCATCACCTGTTATCGGGAACCTCCAGCTGCCTGAATCTGCTTGAAGATCCTACGCCTCCTCCACAGGCTTTTGAGAAGTCTGCTACAAGAAAAAGGAGCAGTTAACAGCCATTTCACAATGCAAATGGGCTCCCAAAGCTAATCCCCAGCTGAAGAGAAAGTCAAATGCTAATAAAAACATTTACACTTCAGGCTGAAGTCTCCAAAACACAGCGGATGGGAAGTTAAGCTCTGAAACTCTCTGAGTCCTGTTGGCTCTGTCCCACTGCTAACAGAAGGATTTATTCTAACTGCAGGAAGGTGGCCAAGCCTTGTCAGAGCCTGGGCTAACGATCTCAGCTTCAAGCACAGCCCATGGAGAGAAACTGTCCTCTCCACAAGGCAATACCAAGCTGTCTTGAGACAGAAATGGATGGCCCAGCCCAAACCTGAGACATGCAACTGCTGTTATCTTTGCTTTAAGGCAAGACAACCTGAGTGACCCCAGCAGTGCTACCCTGCAGGCCTTGCCTAGACAATGGTCCAACCTAAGGAACATCATCTGCTCCAGTGGAAGGTGTCCTGGCCCGTGGCAGGGGGTTGGAACTGGATGAGCTTTAAGGTCCCTTCCAATCCAAGCCACTTTGTGATTCTATGATCTAACTTCTAACCTGCTGCTGGAACTGTTCTATGGATTTGGGTTCAGTCCTTTAGGAAGGCTAAAAATCACCCTCCCAGGGCCAGAAAAGACTTTTGTGTGCATTTTCTTGTGGCTTTTGGGAGAGTAGAAGGAAAACCTGGTTAAAAAAATTATCTGTCAAAACTTTCTGAACAGATGCTGGACAGAAATCAATAGAAATCTGCAATCCTGACACTAAAAAAACGATCAGTGGAAACTCAGGGCTGGCAACACTGCCATGTAACAATGAACAAAACCTAGGAATGTTACAGGCCCAGCTGGAGCTTTAAAGAGTGAACCTGGTGAAATACCGAATACAGGAAGAACTGTTTGACCTTCTAGCATAGGATATAGGACATCTTTCAATCACAGACTGGTTTGGGCTGGAAAGGACCTTAAAGCTCATCCAGTTCCAACCCCTGCCATGGGAAGGGACACCTTCCACCACAGCAGGTTGCTCCAAGCCCCTGTGTCCAACCTGGCCTTGAGCACTGCCAGGGATGGGGCAGCCACAGCTTCTCACTGCCCAGAAAAGAGTATTTGCAGCTCTTCAACTTCTTCCATATAACTGCAGAGTTGTTCAGAGGCAAAAGAATGAAACTTGAGGGGATGCAATCAATGCAGAACTAAAGGATCTAAATGGGATCCCCCTTCTGGTGAAATTCAACGTTTTGCTGAAAAGGCAACAGCACAGACATCATGTGGATGGGCTGTGTGGGACATCTGATTTATTACTCCATGACAGTGAGAGAAAAAAATAGCATGAGAGAGTATTAAAAAAGACCATATTAAGTGCATCAAAAGTAACAAAGGTCTTGACAAATGATTCCCACATTAGAGCCAAGATCAACTGCACATAACTACAGCAAGTTCTTGCAAAGGCCAGGAACAGGCCTGGCAAACCAGCTGCAGCTTCCCCAGCCTGCACCAGGACATGGCTGCTGCCAGAAGCTGCAGATGGCATGTTTGCAGGCTGACAGACAGAGGAGAGAGTTACCAGTGATGCAGGAAAACACAGGCAGCTCAAGAGGCTGAGTCCATTGAAACAAAACTATGGCTTTAAGCAAGCTCAATGCAGACATGCAGCTAAGGAAAAGAACAGCAGTCTTTTCTCTACAGGACAGAGCAGTTCCTCGTGCCATCAGTTAATAGGGAAGGGAGTGAGGGTCCTCATGGATGAGCATCTCAACGAGAGCTGGTGATGCAGCAGAGATGATGGATGCAACCCTTGGCTGTGTCATGTGCAAACAAGAGCAAGGAGGGTGATCTTACCTCCTGGTTAGCAAGACAGCACTCAATGCCTGCGTCTGCATCCTTCAGAAGTTGCTTAAACATCAGAGAGTGAGTATTCCAGCCTCAAAACCAGCTGAAGAACAGGGAAGATGCCTAGAAGTGAGAGATTTAGAGTTTAATTTATTTAGCTGGGAAACATGGGAAGAAAATGATGACCAGTGAATCAATTTATCTGGCGGCTGTCAGCTGGGCATGCATCAATCCAGGTTTACAGTCATAGCTCTTCTCTCTACACAATCATTATGCCATAGACAGAATTGGATGAAATAACACCTTTTTAGCAGGAAAAAAAATCAGAGGCTTCCAGCCCTGTGCAGCACCTTACTGCAAGTGGCTTCATGCTCTGAACCCCATTTCAGAAAGACCCCAAGTGCAGCTCTGCAGCCCTGAGCTCTGCACTAGTGGGATGAGAGACTGTGATTCAGGCACTCACACGCCCTGCACTCCCAGCACACACTCAGATTAGGAGTGAAAAGGGGTGGTAGAGTCAGGGGTACCCTCTGTAGCCAAAGAGTCTTCAAGCCACTGAACTGAAAATGCAAGAGAGCCCCACATCTGCAACTGGGGGTTACAGAGGTAAGAGCCACAACTTTCCCAAGCTGCAGTGCCACAGTTCCAATACCAGAAGGGACACTGAATCTTTACTTTTAGATGAGCTCCTACCTCAGCATCTCATAAATTCTCCTGAGGTCTTTATCAGCTCTTCACAGTGTGTTTTCTACCTGCAGAGCACATCTGTGGCTGGCTCATATCATTCACCAGCTATAAAGAGGGAGACTGTGGTCACAGCTCGGCTCCCTCGGCTGTGGCACCCACTGGAGAGCCCTGCTTTGGGAGAAAGACTGGGATCCATGTCCTGGCTTCCACCCGTTATATAAATGAGCAGCATGACAAACCTGCACACAGCACTGACCCCACACACTTGTACATTTGGGTTAACCACAGCCTTCAGATGCAGACGGCAGCGTTATCAGATGTGTGTTTAATAACCAAGACATCTGCTGATTCCAGAGCGGTGGCTGCGGAGATGGGAAGTGGAAGAGCTCGGATTCTCTTCAACAAGAAAGTGTCACTTATTCTAAATTTAGCTTTAGTCCAGCACAGAGCTGCTGCCACAAATATGGGAGAATCCACCAGCAGCAAAGAACCTCCTTGTCTTTAAGGAACCAGTTTAGCTCAAGCAAAATGACCTCTCATTCAAGCCTTCTCTTACTGGAAATGTTTAAGCCATCTAAAGTGAATGGAATACGAAAGCAAGAATTTTCTTAGGGCATTTGAAATGGTGGTCTCCTTCATTCATGAGATCAGCCAGCGCTGGAGGCTGCATGCTTCTGCCTTCACAAGAGCTGCAGGACCCAGCTATATTGCAGTAACCTTCACCTAACGTACACTTGGTGTCTCCTGGATTTGCTGCTCTGGCAACATTTAACTCAATAATTTTCCATTTTGTGAGATCAGTCTATGGACACTGACACATATGTGAAAAAGGCAAAACATCAGCAATTTCAGCTCATTTAAGTCATGCCAGAAAGTGCATTTGAGAGAGACTTTCATTCCTTGTCTTTGTCAGAAGTTCATTCCTGCCTTTCCAGCGGCGGAGGCTCCATGGAGCCGGCAGGACATACCACGCCAAGAACATGACACTCCTCTGACAGCAAGCTGGCTCCTGTGGGGGAGAAAGTTTTGCACACTGAGATCCAGACAGAACAAAGAGGAATTTGGAGCAGGTACATGGAAAAAAAGAAGGGAAAATCCATCAGGCTCACTAAGATTCACTGCAGGAAACTGCTGGAGTTAAACACAGCTATTGCTCACACTCAGGCAGCGATCGGCCCCTTGTGTTTGCAGCTTCCCCTCTCCAGCCCATGGGTGGCTTTGAAAATCCATTTAACATGGGATTAATTTCATCTCCTTTCAGCTTTCTCACCTAACTGAGATGTTCTCATCTGTGATGGCCTCCCACCAGTCAGGGAGGACAGCAGGGAGCATGCTGATGTTTGCATTAGGATAAGGCAGTCCTGCAAGGAGCAGGGAGTCTGTCTCGATTTGTATGGATCCCTCAAGATCTTCCTTGGTGCTATGATGCTTCTGTGGTATCAAGACTCATTTCATGTCATTCCATCATGAACAGCCAGTGGGACTGAGTGCACCCTCAGCAAGTCTGTAGATGACACCAAGCTGAGGGGCCACCGATACACTGAAGGGAATAGGTGCTGTCCAGAGGGATCTTGACAGGCTGAAGAAGTGGGCCCATGGGAAACTCCTGAAGTTCAACAAGTCCAAGTGCAAGGGTCTGCACCTGGGCTGGCCAATCCCAAACATCAACACAGACTGGGGCGGGGGGGTGGGTGGATGGAGAGCAACACTGCAGAGGAGGACTGGGGCATATTGAAGGCTGAAGAATTGGCCATGAGCTGGCAGAGAGCACTCGTGTCCTGGGCTGCATCAAACACTGCATGGTCCTTGGCATAAGACAGACCTGGAGCTGTTAGAGTGGGTCCAGAGAAGGCCATGGGGATGCTGCAAGGGCTGGAGCAGCTCTGCTCTGGAGCCAGGCTGAGAGAGCTGGGCTGGGT
>JANHGB010016675.1:0-13917 GCA_026283785.1 Coracopsis vasa
CAAGAATTCCAGAGACACCTTTCACTATAGCATTTTCAATTGGATGATAGACTGCAGGACTGCCAATGTGTTGATTGATTCCTACACAGATCTATACAGCAACTTGTTGATACTGGCAGAACATTGGAGATGAATGAAATGACACTAGTCAGTGAGCTCTATTACTTTCTTATTTTTCTGGATCTGTGACTGTAGAAGGGAGGTTTGTCTGACACACTGCTGCAGTGATTGTTCTACCTCCAAACTCTACTGCTTGGGCAGGAAGAGGGCCGTCACATGTCATATGACCAGCAAAGTGGAAAAGCAGTAGGTAAGTTCTCAGCAAGTCTGAAATGCACTTGAAAGCTAGGCACAGTGGTATTAGAGAAGAGGTGCTAAATACCCTACAAAAGCCACTTTTTATCAGTCCTATTTTGTTTATAAAATGCATCTTAGGATGAAGTAGGACTTACAAATGGTAGGAATGAAATTTGAAGGAGTTGTCCTAGTCCTGCTCTTTGAGTCAATACAGATTTTCAAGGGCTGGGTTGTTATTTATAATTTCTGCTGCAAAGAGCTTAGAGCTGCAAGTCCTCATCTTGCTGTTACTATGAGTAATTCAGTTTATCTGTAAATATAGCATTTTTATAGACTCGAGTGGATCTCAGTAGTTGCATGATGTTAAACATGTATTTGCAAAATTGGGACTTAAATGGATTTCAGCAAGAAGAGAAAAAAATAGATGATTGTAGATGGAGCCCACAGCTGATGTGTTTGTTTGACCACTGGTTGTTTTAGAATCTTTTCCATTTCTTGTTGCTTGGAATATTGTGAGTGTTCCACCAAAGTCAAAGTGAGATTCATCACAGATTCTACTGGGTACTTCTGGACCACCACAAGGTTTCTGTGGTTAGGCTGCCTTTTTATTTTCCAGGCCTTTCTTCCTTTGCTAATACAGTCAGTTCTTTCTCATATTTGTCATTATTTTTTTCCCAGTTGCTTATTTAAAAGAAAACAAAAACTCCAAACCATTACATTAACACTAAAAAGTACTCATTCTCTCCAGCCCTCAGCGTGTATGAGGTAGTTCAGTCCAGTTGTTCTTTCTTTGTCTTGAAACAACTCCACCATTCGAATGGGAGGATGAGGATTTGTGGCTGTCCTTTTTTACTTGCCAATGTGGGATCTGGCATTCTTCATCAATTTCTTGTGTAGTTTCTGGAAGTTATCCCAGATTTTCATTCTCATAAATAAAGGGAGGGCCTTTGGGGCTTGAAAAATATATGCATGTATATGTGTATATATATATATATACACACACACTTACACTCACATGTATATATATGTAAAATTCTTTCAGAAAGATGATGATAATGGTTTAGGTTATGGCATTATCCAAAATAGTGTAACTGCTTTCTTAACAAATATAGACATAATTCCTTGGAGAAAAATGGTTGCTATCTGGAAAGACAAAGCAGATAAAATGGAAGAGAATCGTGCTGAAAACCACAGCATACAAGTCATTTGACAAATTTGAACAGCCTTGTTTCCATTTCTGTTAGGATAGCTGCAGCGTATAGGGAAACAGTAGGAGGAATAAAAGAAGAAAAAGAAAGAAAAGGAGGCGGAAAAGACGTGATCTTGAAAGATACAGGAGAGCAGGACAGATAAGGACATGGAAGACTGCAAGGTTAAGAGCTGTCAAAATTTCAGTGAGAGTCTGAAAGCCTTATTTGAATCCTTTTGCTGTAAGCCCCCCTTAAGACAGCTGCTTAAACAGCGTTCCTCTGCAAGGGTAGACAAAAAAAGTCATATTCCTCATTGTTTCAGACTGTTAGTAGATGTCAAAAGTAAGTAAATAAGTAAATAGCAGTCTTGAGGATTCAGTAGAAGGGGCAGAATGTCTTATGTTCTTCGGAAAAAGGGGAATCAGTGTGAGATGTACCACAGAGCATCCCTGTCCAGGAAAACTGTATGTATAACCTGGCAGTTATAATAATGTCCAGCAAGAGAGAAGGTGCAGATTTCAATTCTCTTACGAAGTGGAAGTCTTTTATAGCCTGGGTGGGTCTTCTGCCACAGGCCCTTCTAGATGTGGTCCTTCAGTTACTAGCCAACTACAAGGCAATAGTATGGCTCTGCATCAGAGCTGTAGAAGTGTTTGAAAGTCAGGTTTGATAAGGGATGCAATAATCACCAAGAAATGTAGTTTACAGCAGACCAGCGTGTTTAGGATCTACTGTTGCAACCAAGTTGCTTTTTCAAGAAAGAGGATCACCAACCTCCTCTGACACCTGTGCTTTGTGAGAAAGGCCTGTCTGAAAAGAAGGTTATGGCTTTGAGTACCAGAGATTCACCTGTTCCCCAGAAAACTCTTTCTTTAATGGACTTGAGCCTCTGTGGTGCTTCTCTCTGTGTGCTTTCAGCAGCTTCCCAGTAAGCAAGCCAGATTTTGCTGGTCACATTTTTCGCTTTTTCGCTTTGCTGAATAGGATGCTTCCTACCTTTCCTTGAGACAGTGAGTATGTCTAGGCTTATTTATAAAAAACGCTACTGGAAGCTTTCAAAGGGGGCTTCCAGAATTACAATGAGGTTCCCTGACATTTAATTTTTTTTCAGAGTTTGATGCTTTCTTTCTAGAATATCTTCCTATGATGTTACAACTGAGAAAGGCTTTTCTTTTTGCTTTTTCCCTCCTCAGCTTCCAAATATGTATCAATCAGTATCACATTTTCTAAGTTAGCTAAAACTCAAAACTGAGGTAGAACAAACTGTTCACACCATATGCATTCTTGTTTCCTTTGCAGAATCATTGCTCCTGCCTTGCTTTGCTTTATCTGACTTGAGAATAAGTGACAGTAGCACACGACCTTTTCATCTGTGATGTTGGTTCTTTTGCCTGCCTACTTCATAAAATAAGATAGTAGCCTCTATAAGTACAGATGTCCTGGAACTGCACATTTACATTTTGAGATCATGCTGTTAGCTGGAGGGAAAGCCTCCTGTTTTGTAGTCATTTAAGGGAAAGTTATAGTAAATACCCACTACTTAAATCAATAGAGTACTCTGTAATCACCTTGAATAAAAGCTTTTTTCATTCATGAATCAGAAAAGCACTATTTAGCATTCTTACACTGCATAGTGTTATGTTCTGAAAGTGACTTATCATGAAGAACAAAATAGGGTTTTTTTTCTAAGCCAGACTGATGCCAAATTCTGTTAACTTTGCTTGAGAACCAATGAATTTCCTACTGGAGTTTTAATCAATTTTTTTTGTAAAAGGTTTAATTTAGTAAAGCATTCCAACAGACTTGCTCCTTAGTAATTCATAGTCTTTTTCCTACTTAATCTTGCTGAGACAGGCATCCTGCATGTGACATTGTAGTGATTAAATACAATGTTATTTAGTCTCCCAAAAATAGTATTCCACATCCCTATTACATTACTACAAACAATCATCAGAAATTGACATAAGCATTAACATGTATTAAGCATTGTGCAGGTCCTATTTGTCAAAAACTAAAAGAATTCTAGAGAAGTCTGTATTAAAAATAAATTGTACTTTTGTTCTTTTGGCTTAATAGCTGACTTCATTAAAAGGGGTTCCTAGCAAAAGAAAATGCATTTGTACTTCAAGTAATTTCCTTATGAGTTTACAGGAATATATTATGATATAGTTAACAGAGTTTGCTTAAGAAAGGAAGAGAACTAGGCTGCAGTAAAACTGAATTTTCTTTTAGCACTAGAGAGGATGTTTTTTTCTCATATTAGGAATGGCATGGAAATTCTTCTCTTATGAAAGCAAATTTGGAGTAAGCCTCTAATACTCTTTTGGGATTCTGGATAACGGAATTTTTTTCGCATTTAGATCAGTCAAGCGATGCTTTAAAGACCATTGTGGTCCTTAAAGACCATTGTGGTCTTTAGTTTCTTTTCTGTCTTCATTGAAATCACTTTGTCTAGTGGCTTACTCATTACTCATGCTCTGATTTTGAATTCATTGGCACTAACATTTTCTGCTCAGGGCTTAACTCAAATTACGCTGAGCATCTAACACTTGAAGCCAATGTGAGACAGAACTACAATAGGAAAATAATAGTATTTAAGATATAACTCATAGGTACTGAGATGAGAAAACAGTTGAAGCTGAGCTGGAAATATGAAATGTGGTATTTGCAGTGAAATGTTGGCTTTACTAACTAGCAATATTCATGTTTTCTATCCCAGAAATAAGCAGCTGAAAGACAAGGGAGAAAAAATCACTTTTACTGTATCAACTTGAAACAGAATTGGTATCAAAATAAAGGAGACAAAAATTATAAATAAGCTCTTTTTGAAGAAGAATAGTTGTGGAAAGTAGTGGAAAATAGTGGCTTAGTGTTGCAGGCTTGTTTTCATGCTTGCAGAAATCATAATTGATATTAAATATAATGTAGCAGGTACTTAGGTTTGCCTGGAGATTGCAGTGGTAGTGTTCACTCTCCCTTTTTTGGTGAATATTTCAAAACTAAACAGTAGGCATATACCACAGCATATGATACTCCAGGACCTTGCTCCAACTCATATATCTTCTTTAATATGTCTACCTGAACTGTACAGCTGCTATCACCGAAGCATCAAAGTGCCCAACAGCCCATAAAGCTCTGGTTTATTTTTATGATTTTATGATTAAAAATACCTAAGCTTATAAGTCAGAGGAGCTACATACACAGTTGTATTTGGCTGTGCTTCTTCCCTACTGAAAGTATCTGCCAGAATCCCATCCCTTCCTTTGTTTTCCACAGATCAGATATTTGTGTACCATTTTCAGTCTGTTGGCTTCCTACAGTGGGAGGGATGCTGGCTACTGTCTGACTTCTGACAGTCTTAGAAAACCTGTCTCCATCCCTGAGAGAGGTAATGCAGGTGGCTGCTGTAGGAGTCTGCTTCTGCTTTTAGAGGTGACTAATGAGAAGTGCTCAGAGTTGAAATGGTGCTCTGATTCTGCTGTTTTCTTTTCCTTTTGTCTTGTGATCCATTCCCAAACTTCTTTTTGTATTTCTAGTATGCTTGTGTGAAGATCAGATAAATGAGAAAGTTGTTCAAGTATCAGACAGTGCCATAGACTAGGTTCCCTTGACAAACTTGTCCAAGTGTGACAGACCATTCTAAAATAATGTAAAACAAGTAAAACTGTGGTTTTTTTGTAAATACTACTGCTGTCTCTTTCACTGTACATGGAGTCCATGGTACCATACATATTTCTATCAGATCTTTGATATATAACTGTCTATCTTCTAGTTACCCAACAGTGTATAGTGCACTATTTAAGAACAATTTTCATATATAAATTCCTCTTTTTGATATGGTGCTACTTTTACTCCTATGTATTGACTTTGGCTTTGTAAACATGATAGAGAAGCAATTGTTTTCTGTCCAATTAGCCCAACCTTTGCCTTGGTCATAAAACTTTATGCAAAATATTCCTTGCAGTCTTTGCAGTCCAATGAAACAAAGATAGACTTATAAGTCTTACAGATTTTTTGGCAAACTGCTAATAAGAGCTTTTTAGAAAGTATAAGACCTTCAGCTGATGGAAAAGTATGAGGAGAAAAAAGACTGCAGTCTTGCACAGGCAGTAATGATGACAGCACCATTAATAACATGGATCATTAAAATTTATAAAAAGCTATTCTTAATATAGGATATAAATACATTTCTCAGGCAGAGCTATGAACTTTATAACTTTTTTATTGTCACCAGAGGACCTTCCTAATGCTCTGCACCCCTCCACTGTCTGCCCTCCCTCATAAATCACTGTGTGGTTAATAACCTAGATTACAACTACCAGTTGCATTTACAGAATTAAATATTGACTATGTGAAAATGTTATTACATTTTTACTGATCGGAAGACCGCAGAACAGCCCTGCAGGACAAGTAGCTGGACAGAAATATCAGTGTAATCTTTGTTAGAAACACAGTTATGGGATGCTTGGTAACAAGTGATAGAGTTATCAGAAATGGAAAAGAGGTGGTGGAACGCGAACTCCTTAATTTCATAGCAGGCAACACATGTAGGCCAGAGTAAGTTGTATATTAAAGGCCACCTCATTTTTTGGCTGAGAAGTTTCAAGGCCAAATCTATGAAGTAACTTTTAAAGGTATATCCGTGTGACAGAGAGGTCCATCTGGTAGCATTGCTTCTAGGGTCTGAGATCATGGTGAAACTGAGCTGCACATATGTCAAGTAGTGGGGCTTCTGTCAGGTTGTTTGGGGCACTGGCTTAGGTTTTAATAATCAATGAACTGTTTCTCATCCAACTTCGTGTCACTTTTTCTGTTTTCTCTTTGGATGAATAATTCTAATGACCTCTTCAATTTCCTGTTCTTCACAAACATGAAATAACATGACTTAGAATACAAAAGTTCCTTATTAAAATAAATTTAGGATTTGTTCAGTGTCATTTATCTAATTTATTGGTTTAATCCTCCCTTAGAGTCCTTTGATATAATTTCATTATTATTGCAAAGTTTGGCTAGGATTCAAGAAAAAGTCATGTGTTAAGATAAACTGCCATTTTCCATGTCATTATCAACGCTAGTAAACTTCTTCATTCCTGTTTGGACTTTTTTGTCTCTTCATCCTGAGGGGAAGTTCAGTGAGCCTCCTGCCTTACATCATGAAACCAAAGAAAGAAAAGTTACTTTTGAAGTTTCCAAGGCATAATTTCTCTGGAAACAAATCCACATTTTTGTGCTGCAACACATTTTAATAATTATTTCAATAGAACTAAAAGTAATTATTTTTCAATAAATTGGTTATTTGAATATTTATTTATCAATCTGAAATCCAAACAAACAAGTTTTAACTTAACATTTTTGACCTGAATTTCTGTGATACAAAAGCTTTTATTAGGCATAAGTTTTCATCTCCACACATTTTAATGCTTATCTCCAAACTGCCTTTAATTTGTCAACAAATTCTCTGTTACTCTGCTGGTAGAGTGCTCACTACTCAAGGAGGTGTTTCATTTCATTCATGGGTGACAGGATATCCTCTTTCTTTATTATATGGATCTCCCCAAATTGTCCACAGTCTCAAGAACATGTTAGAGTTTCAATCTGTAATTGACCCAAGTTTTGCTTAGTTTAAAGATTTGTAGTAAGACCTTGCTACATCTCAGTCATACCACAAAATGTCTTCGTGGTAATGAAGACATGTTAAAACTCTTCCTGGATTGAAAGAAGGTGGCAGTTATTCGGGAAGGTCTTCTTGTAGATGTAATTGCAAAAGTGCCAGATTTGTGAGGCATTTCATTTTTCTGCTTTGATATCTGACCCTGCTCACAATAGTCCTGGCCACTTTTCAAATTGCTTTTATTTTGATGTCACTTTCCAAGATTCATTCTGGGTTATGCTGGCATGGAAGTCTGTAAGTGAACCTTTACTGCAGACTGTTTTGATATGTTGTAATTAATAACTGATACAGCATTTTCAGAAAGTTTTCCATTTTCTGAATGTTAATATATTTAAGATTAAATATTTTTCTTTTCTCTCCAATAATAATAACACTTTAATAATACTTGACTTTTCTCAAGTTCTGTAGCACATTAATACAGTTCACTTTTATAAGGGCTATAAATTTATTATCATTGAAGGATTTGTTGAAATTTATTCTACTTTGTGTATAGTTTCTGTTAGATCAAATTTTCTAGCATTATTTATCAGTGAAGAGCTTGATGGAGAGGGGTAGCAGCCATGCTTGAGGAAATAGAGCATCAGGGAAAGAATTAGACATGTGAGGTGTTTTTAAATGGTTAGAATTATAGAATTATACACAACAAGAAAAAATTATATTCCTTGAGATGCATGCAACAAACAGTGAATAATTCTTACAAAAGAGAAGAAAATGTTTGCTCTGCCTAAGAGTCCTGCTGTCACACAGTTCTCTGGCTGTGTATATCAGTATGGGAAATCTTTGTCTTATGAGTGGCATTTTATATCTCATTCTTTGAGACACTGACATCTGAAAGCCTCCTTCTCTGTTTGCATGGCCAGACCACTTACTGCAATGTCCTTTTGATCATGGTAGCATCACAAGAGAGGGATATACTTAGCAGAAAGAAACAAATAGAATTCAGGAAGAAGAGTAGAAAAAGATATATAAGGGAAAAGATGACATCAGAACTATAATTTTCACACAAAAGGAGATGTCTAGCATTTAAAGCTCCAGGAAATGTTGTATAGGACCTTCTGGCAAGGTCCTAGCAAGGGCTCACTACAAATCTTTAAATGAGGCAAGACTTGGGTTCTATTACACAAAAAAGATGTGGACAGGCTGGAGAAGGTCCAGAGATTAGTCACAAAGATGATCAAAGGCCTGGGAAGCCTGGTCTAAGACAAAAGGCTGAGAGACCTGTGTTTGCTCAGCCCTGAGAAAAGAAGGCGTAGGGGAGACCCTATCACCCTGGTGGCTACAAAGAAGGTGGAGACTCTCTTTTTACAAGGAGTCCTATAGAAAAGATGAATGGTAATGGTACAAGTTATTCCTAGGGAAATTCTGATTGGACAAAAGAGGAAAATTTTTCACAATGAGAACAATCACCCACCAGAATAATCTCCCCAGGGTAGTAGTGGTTTCCCCAGTGTTGGATACTTTTAAGATTCGGCTGGACAGGATGCTGGGACGTCTTGACTAGGTTGTGCTTCTGCCGAGAAAATTTGGACCAGATGATCCTTGAAGTCCCTTCCAACCTAGTATTCTAGTAGTTTTCCTGAAACTCACTTTCTCAAGCACTCGCATATATAATTTGCTTTAAAAGGGTTGTAACTGGCATGCAGTAATACAATTTAAATTTCTTGAATAGCTACTTTCCTGCTTGATGATGGTAAATTTGTTTTTATTTAAACTGTACAGTTCTGTGAGAATTATCATATTTCCACTTAGACATGTTACAGAAGAATTCTAACTAACTAATGCTATCTTACTAGATTATTAAACTATTTAGCCCACTTTCTTTTTTTTACTCAGGTTTTGTAGTTTTTGGATTATTTTCATATTAGTAACTTGAGACAAGCTACTTAACAAGGTACATTAGCATCTTCTCAATACAAATAAATCTCCATAAATAACCTGTTAGGTTTCTTATTTGTAAGTAGAAGTATGATGAGGTCCAACAAAATTGCATATTGAAGGCATTTATTCTTCCAAATTTACAATAGAAATTAATAATCTTTTCTTAAGAAAATAGTATGTGAATATTTGTATCATGACATTTCTTGCTCTTGTTAGAAAATACACTTGTAATGGTGACTGTTAGGAATTCATTGTTCTAGTCTGAGAGCAGCAGCATTCAACAGTGGCCTACAACAGAAAAATGCCACCAAGAATTCATCATTAAAAAAAAAAAAGAAAAAGGGAGAAGGAAAACAGACACTCTCATGAGAAAAATCAAGATAGATTTTTCACTGGAAGTTTTTCTTCTGGCCTCAGAGGTATTTCCTTGCTTACAGACTATTTCATATGGCTAAGGACCTAACTCCACTTCTTCCTCTCTCTATCTACAGTCCAACAACTGCAGTTAGTGCTTATGTATTTTTTATTCCGTAGAAAAGTGAAAGAAAAATAATTCTATAGCTCAAATACATAAACCTACAGAAGTATTTAAAGTGTTATGAAGTCAGAAGAAAAATAACAAAGATTAGAACTATTTACAACAAGCTAGAAATTTACCTCAACTTTATGGGACCAAACAGCAGCAAAACAGCTAGAGTTCTGTCTTAAGAGTTTTGGTGCACAGTACCCATTCTCCTTTTCTAACATACAGCCATCTGTTTTTACAGATGTTGACTATTAGAGAGTCTTTCCTATATAAATGCAATCATATTACCTGGTTGACGACAATTTTTTCCCTCTTCTCCACAATTTTTGATTCCTTTCAGTTGTTTTGTTGGGTTTTTTCTTTTTTTTGGTGTTTTTTCTTTTTTTTTTTTTTTTTTTTTTTTAGTTCAGTAAATGACATTCTCTGTATTCAGCAGACCCTTTAAAAGACAGGGTTTCCCCCTTCCCTGGTCTTTCATATTTGGGCATTAATCACTTTGTGGAGCTAAAGAATAATCTTTACATCTTTAACACTTTCTTGCTCAAACTTCTGCTCAGATTATCTCATATGACAAAACTATCTCTTCAAGAAAAATAGATATCCAATAGTAACAATTAAAACCAATGCAGTTCTTTCTTACAGTATAGGGGTAAAAAGCCTGATAGAGCTAGCTGGCTGATGTTTCACACAACAGTTAATAGCTTATTCACCTCCTACAAAAGATATAGAGAACGGGGTATCTATTGGACAGCTGAGCACAGTCAACTCTCAATTTTATTTGCACAATGGCATCCCATTAAATGGTATCCCAAATTAATGTTTCTATCTCTCAGTTGTTATATTCCATCTGAGATGGCACTATGAAGTCTTCGCATGATCAGTAGAGTTTCCCACCACCTGCTCACTTTCAGAGATGAAGGAGGCAAACAGGAACAGCATTCTGCTGACAGGAGGGAAAATATCTACCTAGCAAATGATAAGGAGTACAATAAAGTTGAAGCAAAGCATCTATTCTAAGGCAGACTATGTGCTGTGCTATGTCTTTCAGAGATCTTAATGGGATTGTGATATTATCACAGATGAATGCAGAACACAAAAATGATCCACAACCTAAGCACAGAGCTTTCCTTTACTTGTTGGAGACCTTACATAGCTTTTAGAGCCATGCTTTTATGCATATGTGTGTGTGTATGCATGTTTGCATAGACAAGCATACAATGGGAGAATTACAGAATAAAATCTGTGTATTTGTTTTGCTTTGATTCAGCCTTCAAAATGAGCCAGTTATCTGCTAACTCTTTTCATTTCTAGTTTACAATCTGTGAGAAAGTGGGGAACCTGTTCTTCAGAAAATATGATTTAGTTCATGAAAGAGTAAAACTACTAAGACTTACTTTTTCTTCCAGAAGAACCCGAACACTTAAGCCATCTGCATTCAGCAGTTCTACCATGCTGTTTATTCAAATGAGGATTCTTAACAAAAAGGTTACTTCATTGGGCCAGTTCAGCTTGTTTGCTCAGCAGGAGCTCCACACTTTATTTAAGCTTTTAAACTCCATATCAGTAGCATGAGTTGATGTTTAGTGCACAATAGGGATACAGTATAGCCTAATGTATGCATTTTTCCTTCAGAATTCTAATGGTTTAGTACTGAAGGAAATTTACACAAGCCTTATAGAAATTAAAGCAAGGCATTTATTTCATTCAGAGAATGCAGTGACTTCGAATGGTTGCACTGCTAAGGACTCTCAGCTTTGAAAGGGACCTTTTATTGTGCAGGAAGAAAGCTCAGATATAGCACTAAGTGAAAATTTCAGAGTCCAGATTAGCATGCCTAGCAACTCATTGCTGTGTACCGTTTTTTCCCAGTCCCCTACTAGCTGAACTCTTTCCGTACATCTTTAATTGATTGGGTTAATATAAACCCTCAGAACTACCACTGTTTGTGTGGCCCCCATAATAAGGCTATTGTGTGCTTCTCTCTACTCTTGTGTTCCCTATTTAGGAATGTGTCGCTCTGAGCAGTTCAAAAGTGTGAGCAAATGAAAAAAGCCACAATCACTTCATTAATGATTTGTAAACAGCATATCCAGTACTGACGCCACCTGCATAGGCTTTCAGAAGAAAAAATACTGGATTTGCTGAAGCCCTGTGTAGAATCACTGTGGAATTTAATTCGGCAGAGTAAATAAATGCCTCAATTAACACTTTTACACTCAACCAAATGGTTGTATTTAGAGGAAACAGTTTCTTTCTTCAAGGAAAATTTCAAAGGAGACACGGGATAAAGATAAAAAAGAACACCCCAAAAACAAACAAACAAAAAATAACCCTTAAATCTCTCCCTGCAAGTTTTACACAAGACGGCACACAGCAGTGGCTGAAGTTATAAAGGCAGACAGCAAAATGTGTTTAAAAAAGGAATGTAAAGTAAGAAAAAAGTTCACTGAAAATTTCAAAATAGCAGCAAATGTGTTTATAACTTCAGTTTGCTGCTGCTGTAGGCCTCATTAAAGCAAGCCTTTGTTTTTTCCTTTTCAAACACTACCTATTATGACAGCTAGAAACAGCTTACCAGCTGCATACTGTCATCTTGGCCTGCCAAGATATCATGTAATCATTCTCAGAGCCTGAAAATGGGTACCCACCACTGGCTTTGTGAAGATGTCAAAAAGCCTGAAATTGCTCTGCATGCATATAGTTCTAACTACACCGCATAGCTGTTGATTTAAGAAAGACTTTTAGTAAACCCTACTGAGGTAATATTTATCTACTGTATCTATCTAAATTAGAGGCAAGCTTCTTACATGGCAGCAGATACATACAGTTTTAAGACCTGTCAAATACTGTGAAGTTCCTTCAAATGCAAGGAAAGAAAATAAGAGTCAGGTTTCTTTCTGAAATGCCAGGCATTCAGTCACTCACTGGTGCCTGCAATGACAACATAAACCCCTCATCAGCCACGGGATCACCTGGCTCTTGTATCTGATCTGCTATCCTTCTGTACTCTGCCTGCTGCTAAAGGAAACATATTGCAAAGGAAGGAGATATGAAAAGGAAGCTCTGAGATTTTATCCTGCTTTTCTAATGCTGACTGTGTCACCTAGCACCACATCCTACAAGTAAACAGTGAAGTGGGTCCACGGTTTCATTGGAGTGTGTGAGGAGAGATTTTGAGCATGGTCAGAAACATCCTGTTGCAGAGGGAGTCTTTTGAGAGAAGAATGGCCTCCAAGTGACAGTATGACTTGTACACCAGCGCTGTTTAGTTCCCTATAGCCAGGAGAACAAAAGCAAGCTTTCTCCCTTTAGGGAAGCTTTTTGAAACACTGATTCTTATTCATCTTCATGGAGATGAAACAGCTGCCCAACCTGAGGTATGTATTGCCCTTTCCCACTATTCTGTTTTGCAGTGCTCCATACGATGCACTTGTGGGCAGGGTGAAACAGGCTTCAGCACCCTGAAACACAACAGGAGAAAATATTTTCTGCAAAAAGATCAGTTCAGAGTTCAGCCACAGCCAAAAAATGCACACAGAATCTCAGGAATTTGGAGTAAAGAAACAGAACACAGCAGAGGATATTGATGGAGGTCGAAAGGGGTGTGAAATTAATCTTCACTATTGTAGGCAATGCTCCTCCTGCCCCACATTCGTCTGAAACAAGAAAGAGTGCAGAAAGGAAGCACAAGTTTAAAATTTTATTAACCTGTCTACATCACTGAAAAAGTCCGAATTATGTCCAGAAGGACTTGGGAACTCCTGAAACTCTGCAGAAAGATCAGTCGTCTTCACTGTGTAAGTATGAGATGTCATCAATTTCCTGAATGTTTGACTATCCCTCATTCTAATGGTTTACAGACCATTGACTAACTGTCCATACAAAGATGTAAAGCAGGAGTAACGGAAATGGAACATAATTCTAGGATCCAGGGGTTGTATGTGCTTGCATCAAGAAAAATATTGTCATCATATTACTGTGAAGCTCTTTGTCATTATTGGCTTCACACTCAGTTCTCACATACAGGCTTATGGTAGTTTTATGTTCTCCTAAGCTGCAGCTCTGAAGCATGTTTCTGCAAAGTTTTGAGTTCTATTTGAGAGATTAAATATCGTAAACAAGACTTAAAGGTCCACAAAATTGCTCAAACTGCTATACAAACTACACAGCAAGGAGAGCCCTGAGGCAATTTTAGCTAGTATTCCTTGCAGGAGATGCCACAAACATGATAAGAATCATAGAATCATAGAATAGTTAGGGTCGTAAAGGACCTTAAGATCATCTAGTTCCAACCCCCCTGCCATGGGCAGGAACTCCTCACACTAAACCATGTCACCCAAGGCTCTGTCCAACCT
>JANHGB010016675.1:14071-27175 GCA_026283785.1 Coracopsis vasa
ATCATCCTCGTGGCCCTCCTCTGGACTTGTTCCAACAGTTCCATGTCCTTTTTATGTTGAGGACACCAGAACTGTACTCAATACTCTAAGTGAGGTCTCACGAGAGCAGAGTAGGGGGACAGGATCACCTCCTTCGACCTGCTGGTCATGCTCCTTTTGATGCAGCCCAGGATATGGTTGGCTTTTTGGGCTGCAAGCGCACACTGAAGCCAGCTCATGTTAAGTTTCTCATCAACCGACACCCCCAAGTCCTAAGAGTTAGAGAAAGCGTGAATTAAAGGACAAATAAAGCTAATATGTGTTATTAGCAATTCAGTCTTCCTCCAAATAATATTTCTGGAGGGAATAGTTAGAAATCTAGCCATTTTTCTTGTACACTGTCTGTAAGATGATGCAAAGCAACTGCAGAAAAACCTGTGCTGCCTGAAATGCCTCACAAATGTAAAGGCAAGATTATTATCTAGCCTACCTGCCAGAAGTCCAAATCATCTCCTATTATAAGGCACTTTCAGCAGACGTAACCAACAATGTAATTATTGTGCATGCCCCCAGCACCATGACAAAGCAAAAAAATTACATATAACCAACACCATTGCCATCTTAGGAATGTGTGCAAAATAGGCATGGATTCAGAGGATCCTAAAGTGAGCAATCTGATCATGTGCTAACCTGATACTCATGATGATCATCTCAGAGAGGTCTGTTTTGTGACATGCTTGTGGTTTTAGTTTCTTTGTGCAGTTTGTTGGATTGAGACTTAAACATACAGCAATCTTCTTGGTTGTTCTGATTCTTTTAGCAGGAAACCCACATGCAGGTAGGAAAGGAGTTGCAGTGTGTTCCTACTTTAGCTGCTCAGGAGATCAGGACAGAGGGAATACCACAGAACCCACACTCCCCAGTGACTGGATGCAGATCACAATTTTCTCTGTTATATGTAGGCTACATTGGGGAAAAATGCATGATGATTTTTCCAGAAACAGTACTGCAACTCTAACACACTCTCAGTTTTAACCTGCTAAAAACCATTTCTGATTGATAACCAAATCAGCATAACCCTCTTGCCTAGGAGAGTTCTGATTATTGTAGGCACTGAGATCATATACTCACTAAAAATAGTGAGTTACAGCATCCTATTCTAGGATAACTAGCTAGCTGTTAAATAATTATTTGCAAATCATTTAGAATTAATAACTTCTGATTGTTTGTAAAGTGTTGTGGAAACATAGTATTTAAGTCTTTCAGAACAGACATTCAAAAATAGATAACAGGCTTCCTTGTAAGTTTGTCAATGTAAGCTAAAGCTTCTTATGAATTGGTACTATTAAATTCTATGCATAGTGATAAGCTTTAGAATAACTATGTAGTTCTTATGCTTCAGTAGACAAGCAAAAAGAATTTAATGTGTAGGAGGTATGATTCCAAAATTAAATGTGTGGGTTTGGGAAGAATGTCAAATAACCATTCTGACCCAAAATACTCTCAGCGTATTTATTTGTATGACTTTGTTTCTTTCATTAAAACCGAAATATCTCAAACTGGCCTGGTAAGAGTTACTGCTTTTTTAAGAGAAAACACAGAAAATCATTTTGCAGAAATTACTGTGGTGGTTTGGTTTCAGTTTTGTTTGGTTTTTTAGGGGTTTGGGTTTTTTCCTGCCCCTTTTTTTTTTTATCTGTACCTTTTCTTTGGACTTTGCCACAACTGTTACGTTCCCTAGAGTATGATGAGAAATTATATTTGCGGGATTTCAAATTATAGTAAAAGGAAATTGCACAGTGACCCTTCTTTATGTGCAAGCAAATCTTATAATTTTCTGCTGGAAAGGGAGTATGTGAGAGTGTGGGATACCTTTGAGAAAAGAAGCAGCCTTTGGCAGTGCTAGCAAGCTTTAGCCTACAAAATAGTGTCATGAAGCTGAGCATTTGATTCATTTAGGAACTCATGCTCATCATTATTTTAAAATTTGCTAATTTGTGCTACACAATCTTTACCTACCTCAGCTTAGGCACATAGTAGAATGTGACAAAGTCAATCCTCTGCACTATAACCTTGAAAAAACTTTTGAAAAAAACCCCAAAATCTTAGCTTTTTTAAGGAGTGCGGTCAAAGCTTTACAATTCCACTTGGGAATACTTTCTAATCTACTACTGAAGGTAAATGGAAAATTAGAGACAGCTTTTTCAATTCCAGAAAGGCACTGAATAGGGAGGAAAGACTGCTGTTCTTTGCAGTTGTGAACAGCAACAGCTAAATTCACTCATCTCTTTCTACTTTCTCCATCATGAATTCGTATTAATTCACATATTTGTCACTTCTGTTAAGGTGTAGGCAAATATAATAAAGATCAGAGGAAAATGGCATAATAAAAGATTTTTCAAAACGCATGTCTGCTCAAGTCTTCTTTTTGACTTACTTTTTATTTTTCGTGTTGTAAGACTGTGATTCGCAGCCATAACCTGCCTGATGGACTCCAGAATTCTCACTGAAACTGAGAAAAAATCCTATTTAAATTTGCAGTATGATTTTTTTGACATATCTGGACATCTTGAAATTGCCTTTGTAAAGGGAGCTGGTGTTCAGTGGAAAAGAGTTCAAACTTGTCTGACTTCTGTTTTTTTCAATATCAATATTTGATCTATAACTAAGTGTAGTGTTAAAAATGGGCTTTGTTAAGCTTTGTCTTAAACTGTGAAAAGGACATTCATACTTCCCCTCTTTTACTAATAAAATTAATGCTAATTATTATGATAATAACTAAACACTACTTGTATTTTTTATCTTTTATTTAGATTTGAATTGAAGAAAGGTTGTTTGACAGCCGCTAAATAGTACAATCATACATCAACTTCACTACTTCAGTTCCATGCTGAATAAAATTAGCAACTAACAGTATTTAAATAGGACTACAATAAATTTTACTGAAAGCAAAAACAAAGTTTTGGTCTAAGATGGACATGACCGCTGTGGGGCACAAGACCTTCAAATAACCATTAACCTGGATGTGGTCTTGGTTCCCCTTGAAGGTGCACCTTCTTAATTCGATCTACATGCGAAAGGGGGTGCTATTGGCTGCTAAAGAAACTGCTTTGGGAGCAGGGAATGAGTAGAAGCTGTGAACTGAGTTAATTATTTAATTGAGTTTTGTCATATATGTCTGCTTGCTTGTTTTAATATATGTAAGTAAGTGAGAATGGAAGCTGGAAGATAAAACATAAGTTTTGGGTTTTTTTCTTCAGTATAAGCAGTTTGCAGCATTACTTAATATGCTACATAAGTAAAAGACTGTGAGACTCAATGTGTATCTCATTATTTTAATTTGGCAAGTTGTAGATGTTTGATTGTGCATTCTGTATCTCCTATCTTTCCCCAAAAGTATAGCTTAAACACATACTTTGCATGTGTATTCTGCGCCTCAGTTATCAAATGCATTTAAGAGATAGAAGCTGTGCTGCCATTGTATGTTGAAGGAACTTGTCTTTCATAAACAAGGGAAGAGCATTAAATGTGGGCTGGTGCATTTTTTTTTCCCTCCACCAGGAAGGAATCATCTGACATTTCTGTGTTTTTATTACTATTTACTTTCCTTAGCTTCACTAGAAAGCTCATTATTCTTAGGGTAAGAAAGTTGGAAAATAACATGCTTCAAATGTATTTTACTTTCTGATAGTGAGTGGCACTGCTAGTTTGATCCTTATGTGTTAAAATATTATCATCTCTTTTCTTACCAACAGTAGATCCTTTCAAAATGAAAACTTAAACATGGTTTTTACTTCAGACACTTTATTGTGACCCTTCAAACAGGAGGAAAAAACCCTCACCATGCAGTTTACAGTGAGAAGAATAATCGAGAGGTCTTTTCTATTCACATTTTTATCTGGCTTTTGTCTTTTTTAGCTGTTTTGGTGACATTTGCTTTGAAAACGTAGGTCTTTGTTTTTATCACTCTTGAAAGATTATAATTGATTCGGTTGCCGTCTATGTGCACATGATGAGTATTTGTTGTGTAAATGGAATCAGTACTGGCAGAATACTGCTGCATGCTGCATGTTGCATTATTCACTTTCATCTGCATGCAGCTCATGGCTGGCAGGCTCCTCACAGCTACCTTTAAAGTGGCTTATCCAATATAAAGCTCTGGCTTGTTCAGTAGGAAGTCTAGTAGATCAGTTGTCACATTCGAAGCCTCCTGCTGAATTCAGGAGAGAATACAGGAGAGGGGGCATGCCAAGGTCTGATAGAGGATTGTTTGAGATGGCATTACTGAGCTCCAAAAAGCTCTGGTCATTTCTCATCACGTTATCACTTTGTCTTAAGAGCAAAACAAGGTTGAATTGAGCAGGGATAAATCCTGGGGTAGAAACAACCCATATTTTTCCATTCATTGTCACTATTATGTCCTGTGCAATCCAAACAGCAAAGTGATGTCTTGGAAAGCAGGTATTGGTAACTGTTTCATAGTGCATAAATACCTAAAAATAAATCTTAGCAAGTGTCACGTTTCTGCATTTGACCTTTTGTGAGAATCATCCAACTAACTTCAATAATACTGAAAGTCAATGGATATGCTTTTTAGCAGGAATCCATGCAGTCAGTCTGAAAATTTCATTGCAAGACCATTTTTTTAATTTGAGGATTTCTGTTATGGCGTTGAAAGAGGACCTGTAATGAATTTATAGGCAGCAATTTTGAGTCCTTAGCTGACTTCTCTAACTGGGAGGTTACTGCACCTTCTACAAAGTGGGAACATGTGTCTGCACCTCAGCTGCATCTGCAGGAAACCTCAGAGCTAACATCACCAGTAGTGGTGGGTTGATGCTAAGCAGCCACACTTCTTACTCAGTCAGCTTTGCCCTTTTGCTGACTTCCATGTTGGGGAAAAACAGACCGGTGGGGTACTAACATCTTAAGCTTCTGCACAGCATGACCCGGAGGTTGTCTGGTATTGAGTCTGGAAAAGGTCACGAGGGAACAAAATGCAGTAAAAAATTTTTGCATTGGAAAGTGTTGTTAAGCTTTGCTGTTTAGCTCTAACTATGATACTGAAAGCTTACGTGCATCAAACTTGCTCTCACGACCTATGGCAGCCAGGAAGATTACAGTTTTGACAGAATTTTGATAGTTTTGCACTGGCAAAAAAACTCTTGACAACAAACATTAAAGAGCTAACATAGGATTGACTGAAAAAAGTAATCTTTCAGCTTATGCATATAGTCTTTTCTCTACCCAACTGCATTAGGAGAATTTTTGTATGAGGGGGAGCCCTCCTTAGTGTATAGGAGGTGTGAATGAAGCAGCTGGCAAACAAAAAAAAAAAAAAACAAAAAAAACCCCAAACCCAAAAAAACCCCCACCAAAAAAAAAAAAAAAAAAAAACCAACAAAAAAGCAACAACAACAAAAAAAAAAAAAAGCCAAGCCCAAAACCCCCAAAAATACAAGGAGGGAAAAAAAAAACCCAAAAAAACCCCAACCAAAACCAACCAAACAAACAAACAAATGCCCAAACCCAGGGAAATAGAAATTTTCTATTGTTTTAATAAGGTTTTGGAAACAGTAGGCTGACCTAAGATATAAAAGAAAGAAGGGAATTTATGATGACAAAGATTTTAAATGCTGACTCTGTAATGCCTATTCCTTACACTGAATGTATAGATGCACTATATTATATTAAGTTTTACCTGTGCCCTAAAATTTTAAAAGTCTGTTTTATACAGATATGTTAGTTACTTCGTCACTGGTCCTGTTACTTCCTCACTGGTTAGTTAATGCCTCACTAGTGAATTAGCTGCCATCCAGAATTCTGCCTTGCTGGTCATCTTGGTTTTCTAATCTTGAGCTAATTCCTACTTGTTAATTAGTGACAGTGTATCATGTCTTCTTTTTTTGGTAACTATTTGACAAGAACTGTTACAACTTCTTCTGTGTTTACATTACATTACTTTGCATCATTCTATTACATATTTTTACACTTTGTTTAGCCATTAATGACTGATTTATTTCATGGAAAGCACCTAATACTATTTAATGGAGTGTTTGCAACTCAGAATGTTTCAGCAGTAGGTTATAATAACTAAATATTCTATGGTATCCTGACAAAAATAATCCTTCAGTACAGATGGAATGCTAACCACTAGAAATTTTCAACAAGAGACCAAATATCTTTACTTCAACTAATAGCTTGAGTTAGTTTGCCTTACAGTATGGTACTAGTTACATTTGCAAGTTACACTTGAAGGATTTCAACCACTGAGAGGTTACCATCTAGATGTCCTTTGAAATGTATTGCTATTGCCTTCAGTCAAAAGTATGTAGTGCAAATTGTGATAGGGAAGGAAGGAAATATTGTGTATAATAAGAGCAAAAAATGTTTATTCACAGATTTTTCAAGGGCCACTCAAGCAAGACACTGGTAGGATTTTTTCTTTTTTTGCTTAAGGCTGAGTTTGCAGCCTTAGGTTTTTCAGCTTTGCTTTCCTTTCCTGCAAAAAATATAGGCCAGGACATTCTCAGTACATGCACTTCATTGCCATTTGACCAATTCCTCTTTTTATGTTTGAAATTAAAATGAATTTAAAATACAGTGAGTCCCCTAAATTAGTGTGGGACAGAAAAACTGTTGTCTAATCATAAGAACTGAGAAGTAGGTAGTTTGTTTTGTGCATACCAACTGTAGAGACAATAAAAACAAGGAAAAAAACAAAATTACTATAAGGATCTAAGTGAGCACAAACTACTGAAGAATGAGTAATAAAAAAGAGCATTTGCTAAGATTGTGATGTTTCATCCATTTGCATTTTTCAGAAAAAAATAATGGCTTAAGAGCTATATTTCAGTTTATCTGGAGGAAGTTTCATTTATTGCCTCCTAGGCAAGGGTTGACAAGAAATTTTCAGTGTATTTGTAGTATTGTTAGAAATTAATAATTCATGTTGGTATTATTAAATTGCTGTCAACTAAGGATGACTGATAATCATTTTGCCTAAAGAAACACATCCTGGCAGTATATCTATTTGATATCAAGGTGCCAATTGACTGTTAAATGAAATAGTTGGACTTCTTTGACAATTCATGGATTTTTAAGGATCTGTAGTATTTCATGAAGATTTTTATTCATTTTTGCACCCTACCTTCCAAGGAAGTATGCATATATGCAGGTACATTGCTCTAGTCTGGTCACAAAAGCTGGAAAGTGTTGTCTGTCCATACATCAGGTCTTTTAGTCTCTGTTACACATCACTGAAAATTTCAATCAAAATGTACCACTAAAATATACTCTAAAATGTGTACTAAACTTTTCAGAACAATTTCTCTTACTTGCCTTGTGCTTGATACAGTACTGAATCGCTACCGGGGTTACAAATAGTAGAATAACAGAGAATAGATCAATGCTGAACTGTCACAAAAATTATTGTGGAAACCATACAATGTTCTAATTTAATTTACAGCTCTATAAATACAAAACTGTGTGAGAATATAAGATTTTATTCCAAATGTGGCTTAAACCAGAAATTGTTTTGACATAAAGGTGTCAGATTTTAGAATGATAATGGCAGTTAGTTATAATAATACGCTT
Organism: Coracopsis vasa; assembly: GCA_026283785.1. Lineage (NCBI taxonomy): Eukaryota > Metazoa > Chordata > Aves > Psittaciformes > Psittacidae > Coracopsis > Coracopsis vasa. The sequence goes on from JANHGB010016675.1 coordinate 21,647, forward strand.
TCCATGTTTGACATTTCCTCTTGCTGTATAGTGTTGCTGGGGTTTCTGTGACCAGACCCAGGAAAAATTCTAGAATACTGCACTAAGTAGAGAGAAAAAGTATCATCTTGTTTTAAGCTCATAGGAATATTCTTTCTTTCTTTCTTTACCTCATTCACCAATTCTAGAGAGGTGAATTGTAAAGAGCATAAGATCTCTACCCACTGTCACCTGTGTTCAGATCCTCTCATGATGATTGAAATTACAAGGTCTGAACAATTGCAACATGGGCTGTGCTCTCTGATGTGATGAAACCCTACAACAGCATCATAGATTACGGGGTTTTGAGCTCTGTTTCTTGCTGCTAACTTAGCAGTGCCATTTTTACTTCATTTCTTATAGTTGTGGGGTTTTGATATTGCAAATATAAAAATGTATTAATAGAAATTAAACCTCAAGCCTTACACAGGGAAGATCTTACCAATTCTGACCATGGGAGCACTGGTTTATCCACATTGTAGTTGGCAGCTTGAAATGTATAGCTTTCTTTAATTGATAGGGCAGCGCACGTGTTGTCTGTCATTTCCAGCACACTATTCCTAGTTTTACATTAGATGCCTGGAAATCACATCACATTGTTGGTGCTGTTTGGAAGTCATCCCCTACCCTGCAGGTCACATGTACTCAAGACTAATTCTGTGAAGCCTGTATAGGAGGGAGTGAATGGTGCTAAATAATTTTCTCTCCAGAATTTTATTTACCAGCCTTAGATGCTGCTCTGGAGATAGACTTTGTACTGAGTCAAATTAGCAGGTAGTAACATCCCAAATACCAAAGTCAGCATTACACACACTGCTGCTGATCTTTTGTTTAAATAATTTTCACTACTGGGGGCTAAGCCTAACCTCTTCATGTGGCATGCAAAAGAAAGAGGCATTTGTCATTCCAGTGTTTCAAAGAGTGTTTCTGAAAAGCTATCCTGCTTCAGCCTCTCCTTTTTACTACAGAAAAGCACTGCTAGGCAGAGTTAAATGGATTAATTACCTTTTCAGTATAAGAGAAAGGAGAAATGAGTCTTGTCTTTATCTCCTCTGATTTCAGAGACTGACTAGAGGCTTTTCAGATGTGCATATCCCTTTAATGACTTAATCATCTAATTAGGTGACTTGCAAAGGCTATTGGCAAATGAGCAGAGGGTTATTTTCTAATTCCCATGTATCTGTTGAGAGAGCAAAGGATTCTGGTATAGTCTCTGTCCTTTTCCCTCATTCAAGATTCTGGAGATAGAGAGCTAAGATTAAAGATGAACAACCTCTTTGAATAGGAAATGCAAACAGGCTAAGAATGTGTTATTTTTATTCTAAACCTCTGCAGCTTTTTAGCAACAAAGTTGGATTAGCAGACAGGTTTAAACCACTTAAAACAATCCCTCAATTTTCAAGTTGCCTTTTCAATGCACCCACTTGATATGTGTCAAACCGGCCTTAAGTCTCCATTTATATTGAGTTCACACATTTCACTTTGTGCTAAAAAGAATAATTAACAAATGTTTGTTACATGTGCATACTGCATCATAAAACACTAAGTGTTATTCTATGTTCATGGGAAAGCAGTATTGCCTAAAGCAAGTGACCAGGAAACATAGCTTGGATTTCTATCTAGCTCAAGCATGGAGTGGATGCTACCTTTGTTAGTCTGGCATTTGTGGGCTTCATGATATGATAAGCCCAGTATCTGTGTTTACTTATGGCATTTCAAACATATCAATTTCACCTTTACAGTAAATGCCAGGGAAATATTGTGTTCTTTGACGTTGTTTTGGCATTACTGCAAAAATAACACTTATGGGGGGCAGAGAAATTTTTCTAAACCATGACAATAATATGGATGAGAAAATAATTCAGGTGTTGAAGTTCATAGTGGGAGAATTTCACATATAAAGCCAACTATTTTTATATTTCTGAGGTTCAGATGATGCTGTCATGTATGTGACAATCTCAGCACTGGATTCTTTAGTACAACTTTTGTATAGTAATGATATTTTAACACACCTGTTCACTGTTACAAAAATCAATTTAAATTAAACAAAGTAAATGTAATTAAGGAATAACCTTAGCCTTGTGCCTGATATGTTGACTGGAAGTTTGTTTGGGAATGTTTGAGGTGAAGGAATTGTTAAAATCATTGTTTTTCAGGAGATGCCAGTAACTGATTATAAGTTGTTACAGACAGCCCATCCACAGGATAACTAAAATTCATCTTAGTTGTGTCTTAGAGTTGTACGGACTTGGAAAGAGAGCACCTATCACAAGTTCTAATGAGTTCTCTACATCAAGGAACTCTCCAGCCCACCCACCACCCATCATGTGTCTTCTGGGAGAACACGATCTTTGCTCTGCCGCACTCTGCAGGAGTTATCCAGCTTCAGCCTTTCCCCTAGGCAGTTAATGTGGTTTCATCACTTTTGCTGAGCAGTCATTTTTCCTTTTCACAGCATTTGCCCACTGTGTTCAACAGACTTCTCCTTCTTTAAGATATGGAGAAGCACCATGGTGAAGTGCCATCTCCTAAACTATTTGAAAGCTATGGGTTATCAGCCACTACACATTCCACTAACCTTCCCTTGCACCAGGAGAGGTAATTGCCCACTAATACTGTTAAACACATGATTTAGACTTACAACTTGTACATTATATTCAATCAGCTTCCTTATCTATGTTGTAGTTTTAGACAGAGCATGGCTGTGACACAGTCTTTTAACACAGATACCTTTAGTCCAGATGCAAATGAATGTTTTTTGTGGATGGATCTAAAAAAGACTGTATTTTGGGCAGCCCAGAGTGGAGGTCCATTTGAAGTGCTGTGATTTCTATCTTCTGTATTCAACCCTGTATGTTTCACGTTAGGGTTTCTTTTCCTGACTGACAAGCTAACCAGAAAATAAATTTCTTATTTTCTTTTTTCTTTAATTTTTTTTCTAAACAAACAACTGGGTTTGGCAAAGGTACTTTTTATGTTAAGCTTACTTTGTCATAAATTCCCATAAGCCCTCTTTTAATGTGCTTTTTCTACTGCTTTCTGTTCTTTTACACAATTATCTTGAAAATTTGATAAATTATTAGCAAATTTGATATATTATTGTTGTTATGAAAGCAGCTTGACATTTGCAATTTTGACATTTGGAAATGTCAAAATTTCGTTTCATTCCAGTTCAGAATTGAAACATTAATAAATGTATCAAAATGCATGTTTGAAAGAGAAACTCCTACTTTGACTAACTTTAGTGCAAGTAATTAGAATGTGTACTGGTCAAATTTATTTTTCTTTTGTTAACTAATGTAGGCCTACAGCAGAAGAAATAATTTAAAACCATAAAAAAAGCTTAATTGATCTGCTCAGGCACATCTGTCCCTTTTCTTTCATTATTGACATCAGTGGCTTCATATACCATTTAATGAAACTCTATTTTAATATATATATGAGACCTAACTCCTTCAGTATACTGACTGATGCCGTATGAATTCCAGCTCAGGCCTCACCAGCCACATGTTTTTATATTGCATCATTCATTAATATTGAATCCAAAAGTTCTTAGTGAAAGCTTCGAGACTTCTGCCTCTCTTGGTACAGGAACACAATGTAACTACCTTAGACATCGTCAGTCCTAGAGGCCTGTTGCTATTTGTAGTAAATAACTGGTGTAATAAAACATTTATGTGTTAATGTCATTAGCAGTAATAAGTTCTCTGATAAATCAATTACAGAATCATCTGGGCAGCGATGATGGTCCAATAATTTTTATTTCAAGTGTACCATCAGCTGGTACCATCTGGTCTTCCTTATATCCTGTCCTGATGATGCTCACTGCCTGAAGTCTGCTTGCCACAAGTGTTTCTCCATATTGCACTGTTGATTGTGATTGCATTCTGGCCCTGCTTTTTGATGCAGGATGACTCTGTGATCTCCTGTCCACATACAACATGAAATAACAACTTTCACCTCATGCAATTCACACCCAGAGAATGATATTGATAGGAAAAGAGGAGGAGTGTTTCAACATGGGTACTCAAAATAGTGAGTTCCTGCTCCAGCAGATAACAGAAATAGGTTTTGCCTACTTTTTTGCCATAGGTGGAACGGTTTAAAACCGACTGCAGAAGAAGACCTTGTTTCAGTACTATGTATTCATTCTTTAGCATCTGGAAGAAACAAACTCTTCTCAGACCTTGAAGACCTGTATGGAAGCACAGGCACTGAACTACTGAGCTTGAATTTTGACAGTGATAAGTGAACATGTGCTGTGAAGAAATGTGAACCTGCATGATCCTCAGGCGCACATGTTCCCTAAGACTGGGGTGAGTGTGGGGAAAGCATTTTCAGATGTTTTGTGCAACAAGGGCTGAGCCTGCCAGCAATGCCAAGATTGGTAGAAGTCCATGCTAGGCTTATAAATCCTTTGGCTCACAAAATCATTAAGCCACGAATCACTTCAAGTGGGGAGGGTATTCGAGGGAAGTACTACTACGGGATTTTTTTAACATGCATGCTGTATTCTGGATAGGTGTTTCTCTATGTACCCATGATATTTCTCTATTTCTCCCTGGCCATCCTTCATCCACTGCCATTGGAGACTCTGTACTAAGGGAGGCATCACAGGTTTGCACAAATACGGCAATTTTTCTGGGGGTTTTGTTTGTTTGATTGGTTGGGGGGGGTTTAAATATTAACAGTACTGGAGCATCTGCACAAGATCCATAACATAATCTGTCTGCCTGTGGGAAACATACCTAATTTAATATACCTTCATTACTTTACAGTCCCAAAGCCAAGTATCTCAGGCCCATTGCATACTTTTTAGTGACTGTAAATTTGCAGTCTGCATGTCTGCTGATAAGTGAAGTGGTAGAGGTATGCATTTAACTAGTTATTGATGGGCAGATTAAAATAACAGCTCACAAATTCCATGTAGCAAACGGGTACTCTCAGAACCATTTGCTGAGTCTTAGAAGATGCTTGGAAAGAATTAAAAAGAATGAAGTGTGCCTTAAATGAAGATTTCCTTTTCGTGGGGTGACACAGGAGAAGCCTGCTCCCCTTTGTTCCCTATTGAGGATCCTCCAAGCAGGAGCATTCAGACTTGTTTGGAGGATCTAATATCCGACGTGAAACAAGGAGCGCATGTATTGTGCTTGTCACCAGCGGCTCTATTAGAAACAATCAGTCCTTATCCAAGGCTACATGGCGCGTGATGTTATTCCATTTTCTTCCTGACTGCAGGAAAGGAAAATCAAGTAATTAAATGTGAGAAATCGCCAACCAGGGGGGCCCTTTCTGCTTGGGTGGATTTCCCAACACAGTTGCCCAGCCGCAAAAGCCAGAAGCCGACCTGGGGAAAGACAGCACGTCTCTGGACAAAAGCATGACACTGCCTATGAATGCACTGCGTACCAAACACAGTTTGTTGTCAGGAACTGACAAGCCAGCCATGTCCAGCTCAAGTGGCCCTACTTCCCATCGGCTTGAAAAGGCCTGCTGGTGAGGAGGCTTCGG